>CAUYQG010130799.1:0-23299 GCA_963574415.1 Tarsius wallacei
ACAATGGAATACTACGCAGCCATAAAAAAGAACAAAATCATGAATTTCGCAGCAACCTGGATGGAACTAGAGTCTATAATACTGAGTGATCTCTCACAGAAACAAAAAACTGAGTATCACATGTTCTCACTCATATAGTAGACCTTGATCATCCAATGTATTACCACAAAAAAATGACTGACAGTGGTGGGAAACTATGGGGGAGGGGGAGGGGGAGGGTGATGGGATTAATGGTAGTAAATATCTGTCTGGGGATGGGGAGATACTTCTTATCAACAAGGGTGCCTGAATGAGGCATATTTGTATACCTAATCCTTAACTGTACCCCACAATAGCATAATAAAAAATATTGAATAAAAAAAAAAAGATTTGGAAAGCTGTAAAGGATTTTGTCTGATCTAAGAACTTAATGGCTGTTTAGGAAACTTGCTAACTTTGATTTTCACAGGTAATTTTTCTAGAGGTACTCAGAGGCTTTAGAGTGATTCCTTTAGATGCTCAATGCTCTTTTTCTATTAAGAGAAGAAGAAAGCATAAACTGTGTAAATGTTGAAGAGAAGTTAAGTAAGATGGACACAGAGTGTCCTTTGGGTCAGGCAGCATGGAGGCCTTTAGAGACTATTTGTAAACAGTTTCTGCTTATAGAGGCCGAACCTGGTCCTGAAGGGTGGGAGAGTATGCTTGTGTACTAGGATGCTCTTTTTTTTTTTAAAGATATGGGGTACAATTCAGGGTTAGGTATACAAATGGTCATGGTACAGGTAAAGTTTGGGCCTCCCTTTAGTGCACATCTTTTACCTCCTCGGAGACTGGAGAGAGTCAGCACTGGGAATGAATAACAGGAAGTTGGTGGTTATAAGAATACTCAAGGGGACTCAGTGACCCTAGGGGTTTCAGACACAGAAAGAGGTTGAGAGCACAGGAGAGTTCAAGAAAGGTGACCTGGGGTCTCATTCCTTGGCCAAGAAAGTAAGAAAAAAATATGAAGAGATTTCACTTGCTTCTTCACATCTATAGGCAATATCAAAGTGGGTAAGTATATGTCTGTGTTAGCTTTGAAAAGTAACAGCACATGGTTACCGAGAACACTGCCTATAATAAGGAAAAATTTTAATTATTTTGTATCAGCATAATGTAGTAAATATTAAATTTCTGAATCTAATCAATGTTCCTTCTATAGATTTTAAGGAGATACTACAGTATTTGAGTGCAATATAATAGAGATGCATATACAAAAATCCTAGTTTATTTTTATAATCAATTTAAAAGGTACTTAATGTGACACTTTTGATTAAATGAATAATTAGTTTTTGGTTTAGAAGGTCCAAATTTTAAAATTGTATAGTTTTATTTCTTTTACATTTTTAATTGGAATTGATAGCTTGCCTTCATGATTTTTTCAAATCCAGAAATAATAAATTATGTTTCCAGAATACTATATTTTAATTGTAATTATAAAGAAAATTTCTTTTAAGCACATACTGAAACTGGGACACCTACTTCACCAGTACTTTTTCAGAGATTAAGTTGCTAATATAATTTGATAAGAGATAACTTAAAGCTTCAAAGCATTTAAAAGTTATTGAACATAAAAAATTAAAATTGTAAATAGAGACATAAAAGTGTTTAGAAGATAGGTAGATGAATAGAGTATAATGATAAAAGATTTATTGACTCCACCTGTGCTTTGATCCCTTTTTTTCCTAAATTCTATCTCATGTGTCTTTAACCTCCCAGTCAAATGGATTCTCTACATTTGTTTGTAAGATTACCCATGGCTCCCTTAAAAAAGAAATATACCAGACCAAACTCTTACAGTTTCACATCATTCTGTCACTATATTCTCTCCAATTGTACATGCAAATTTCTAAAAAAAAGATTTTTTTGTTTTTGTTTTTGTTTTACATCCTCACTAATCAATCAGCTCCATTCTGGCTTCCACTCCTATTTTATAACACTCATAAAAATAGTTCTTAGACTCACTAGTTATCAGTTTCCCCATATTGCTAACTAAAGGCATTGGACCTTTTATTTCCTTATTTTACTTGCTGTGGAATCCAAGTCTACTAACCAGTGGCACTCTTGAAACACTCTCTCGCTTTGCCATTAATGACATAATTCTCTTTTTTCTACCTTCACCACTTTAGCAGCTCCTTCTTAATGTTCTTGGCAGGCTGAATTTCTTCCCCACGTCATTAAGCATAGGAGGTTCTCACATTGGCCTCCTGCCCTCCTTTCTTCTAATTTTCTGTTCTCTGGCTGAGTAATCTCATCCAAGTCCATGGTTTCAATTACAAATCATTAATAGCTCTAGGCAAGACCTCAAACTCAACTGCTTATCTAAATCTCTCTTTTGATATAACAAAGGCATATCAAATATCACTCATTTAAAAATCAACTCTTGATTTTTCTCCTCAACTTTGGTCTATTTCTAGGTTTTCCAGTCTTCCTTGAGGATTTCCATACCAGTTACATGGAACAGAAACCACAAAGTCCCTTCTCTCATTCGTCAAATTTAATTCATCACCAGAAACATTTAATATTTAACTATCTCAAGACTGTCCTTTTCTCTATCTCCATCACCTTCCTAGGCCAAGCTAATACTATCCTTGGTCTGAATTACTGAAATAAGCTGATAACTGGTCTTCTTTTTTCTACTGTATGATTCTTCAAATCACAACCACAGATCCAATCTAGACTATTGCCTGGTTTTGTACACTCTGTAAGCTAAGGATGGTTTTGCACTTTAAATAAAAATAATTTAATAATGGTTAAAAATCAAAAGAAGACTAATATTTTGTGACATATGAAATTTGTATAGAATTCAAATTTCAGTATTTATTTTTAAAAGTGTATCAGAACATACACATACTTAGTTGTTTATATATTGTCTATTGTTGCAAACTTGCTACAATGACAAAGTTGAGTGATGGAAATAGAGACCTTATATGGTTCTCTCATTTCAAATCCTATAGAGCCCAGTAATTTGGTTATAACAGAATTCTGAGAATCATGTTATTTTTAATGATCATTCCTACCCATCATGGAAAACAAGAAAAGAAAAGTAAACTTTCAATGACACACTTTTAAGGCTTGATGGAGTGTGGGTTATTATGGTATTGAGCTTTTTGGCAAAGAATTGTGTTTTTATACCATTACTCTAAAGCTATGGTAAAAGAATACAGTACACATCAGGAAAACAAGGCTAAGTACTCACCACATCCCTACTGGACAGGAAAACAATGATCAGAAAAAGTAAAAAAAAAAAAAAAAAAAACTAAACTAAACTAAATATTTCATGAAGATAGATTTTATTCACAAAAATAAAACTGAGACCGCAACTGAAATACGATTCCAAGAGGCAAACAAGGAAAGTCATTCACTGATGCTGAGTTATTTCACACCTCACCCACTAAAGAAATACTGACACTCTCAAAATGAAAATTAATTTTTCTAATTAGTAGATCTGTAGCACAAAACTATACTCAACTGCTACTATTACCATATTTTAAAAATTATTTATAAAAATTGTAGAAATTGTTTTCTTGTCCTATAAGGACTGTATAAATAATAGTACTTTTGTTTTGTTTTTTAGCTTGCAAAGCCTAAAATGTTACCAGTCCCTAGACAGTGCTTGCTGGCAACTCATCTATCTATACCCCCTTCCAATCTTTCCCTCCGTTCAACAAGATAGATATATTTAAAACACCTATCAACTTGAAATACTTCAAAGAATTCCCACTAGCCTTGGGTCTAACACTGACAATCTTAAAATACCTTTAATTATCTTTTGATAATCATTTTGTACCATATTACTTAGTGATCTCTCCATTTCAATTACATTAGACTTTGAATTAGTCTTAGTCACCGTGTTCTATCCTTCCTCAGGGCATTTGTACATCCACTTCCTTCTGTATGAATTGTCATATCCTCTCCTCTTGCTTATTTTTTTTTATCACAGTATGGATCTAAAGGAAATTGTCAGTTTTTAAAAGAAAACTTCACTTATGACTCTGACTTGAATCCCACACATTATCATACACATTATTTGCTTTAATAATAAAAGCATCTCTTGTTTATGTTATCACATTATAATTATTTTTGTATCTGATTGATGTCTATCTCTCTCACTTCTTTAAAAAGTTAAAATACTATTGGAACCTTAAGGGTATTTTAAAAATGATTTTTATAACATTTTTACTTGTGTAGGTTCACATGTGTGTATTGCTATCAAAACCTTTTATTCATTCGTCTTCTCTCCTGCCTTACCTCTCCTACAATGTCTTTTAAAGAGTTTTTATTGCTATTGTTAATGTATTTGCTCTTTAACCTCATAAGTGTGGAGTGAAAATTTTTATGTGGTAAACATGTCTTTCATACTATTCCTTAGAGAGGTTATATGCTTTTTATAATCGTGAATGTCTGCACATATTTTTGTATATTTATATAAACACACATTCTATGCATCATAAAATTCACCAAACATCTCTAACTGAAGAAGTATGCCTGGTCTCTTTTGTTATAAATAGCTTTTAAATAAAAATATAGGAAAACAATGCATCATACCTGTGCCTGAAGAAAACTGAGGATCAGCAGTACAGTCTGGAGGTTCGGGAACATCAATTATATTAATGGTCAAAACGCGTCTAAAGAGCCCTCCAGTATCAACTATCAGTAGAAACCTTATTGGATCAGTTTCATAGTTAAAAATTTTGGTAGAAGTGATTATACCAGAACCTAATAAAGAGGTAATTCACAAATACAAATTACCATCAGCATATAGAAATACACCTTTTGAGTCTTGAAATATTTTAGAATTACATATTTTGTGAAGAACCAAAAAACTATTTTATAAAGAACCCAAACTGGAAATGACATGGTCTACTCAAAGTCACACAATTAGCAAGCATCATATTAATCTTTAATTGAAGAAAATTTTAAAAAGGAAAGCAATCCTAAGTGTATATTTTTGCTGGCTCACAGGGAAAACATTTACAATATGCATATGAAAAGCAAATATTAATATTGACTTATTATATATTTTAAAAATGTTTAAAGATTCGGACTTCTATTATTTGCTCTTGAATATTTTCATGGAAAATCATTTCCAAAGATTGCTGGACCATCAGCGAGAGAGATCACGTTGTTGTCACAGTACATGTCTACTTTTTATTGACAGAGAAAAAATATATTTATTGTTTGTTTCTATCTTACCTCATTAGTTATTATGAGTTTACCCTAAAATGATAAAATAAATTTGGCACAGTTTTGAGCTGGCACCAAGACAAACTTTGTCACTGAGAATTCTTTGTTGTCAAAGGAAGCAATACTGCCTTAGAAAAGATATTTTAATGCCACTAATTGCAACAGTAACTAATTCCTTACTGGGCTAGCCTAAGACCAGGGTGTAAAATAACCAATTGTTTTAAGTAAAGACAAGAAAAGAGATTACAGCAGTCCTTTCTTAGCCATAGAGGATACATTCCAAGACCCCCAGTGGACTCTTGAAACCACAGATAGCACAGAGCTCTATATATCCTATGATTTTTCCTATACATTTATACCTATAATAAAGCTAATTTATAAATTAGGCACAGTAAGAGATTTATAACAATAAATAATAAAATATAACAATTATGACTTTATACTTTAATAAAGTCAGGTGAATATGCTTTCTCTCTCTTTTTCAAGATATGTTATAGTAACAAAAAATAACCAACATCACTGTCCACGAGTACCTAAAACCAGGAAAGTAGATAATAGGCAGTACTGTATAGATGAAGGAAAGAAAAATACAGACACTAATACAAAATTTTATATGGTGATTATCAGCAAGGTTAGGTCCATTAAACAGGGCATTATACACACACACACACATACACACACATATATACTCAATTTTTTGCAAAGAAAATAATGTAGTATTTCTGATACTTTTAGAAAACACTTGATTAGAGGGAGAAAAATAATATTCTTAATTTTGAAAAAGTATTATCAATGGGAAATTCTTTATCAAAATACCTATACTAACTAATCTTAACTAAGAAATTTAATAAGGACAAAATATGAGTCTCACTGGAATAAATTTTGTGCAAGTTTTTATAGTGTTTCTTTTTCAACTTTACTAAACAATAAGAATCAAGCAAAATCACATCATAACAAGAGGAATAACCTAGTGCTGACTTCTTTTAAACTGAAGTGGAGATTATATAACCTTTCTAAAATTCACAAGAAACAATCTCAAGATGCAGTGTTGGATTAGTAGGTTTAAATAATTGGATGATTATGGATTATAGTGTCTCCCATTGGATTTCCTCCAGCCAAATTAAAAGAACTTAAATTTCACTGAATGATATTGTGGGTCTCCCTGACTCCCAAACAAGATTCTGTATTTTTTTATCCATTCTCTTTGGTGCCAAGAATACAAAAAGAGGAAAAGCCCCAGGACCAGTATCGACAATGTATCAAACAACTTGTAGTGCAATACAAACAGCTGGAATCATCTGGAGGCCAGGGAAATAGGCTAACAAAGAAAGAATTTTCTACAATGTAATATAGACTGGACCCTGTCTCTCCCATGCTAATGTAGCACTAGAATTTTATAGATGAGTCACCAGCAATAGCATCAGAAGGCTTTGGCATTTTAGAGAGGTCAGACAGCCTTTGATTAATTTAGAGGACATTGTTAGACCAGTTAACACAAACTTTCCATTGTAATGGACATGGACAAACCTCTGGAATTCAGCCTTATGAATGAATCAGCAATAACAGCAAAATAATATTTCAGCCAACCCACAGAATGTTAAGACATAAAACTCAGGGTTTTTTGAAGTCACTGTGTTTTGAGCTAGGTAGTTATGCAGCACCAGGAAACAGATACAGGAGGCATGCAGAGCTGGGTGAAGAATTAAAAGTGCAAGAAAAATTCATTAGTATAGGACATAAGCAGACATATTAGTCAAGAAGGTCAACAACTAAATCAGGTATAGTACTTGTGCTCAAGAGATTCAGTCAGGAATATAAAACTGCCAGTGTAAAACAGATTAAACAAACATAAGAGGGGCATTTTTCCTAATATTGGGAGCACAGTGGATGCTGACATTATTTCCTGGAGGAAATTATTTCTGAGCTAATACATGAAAGTTGTGAAAAGATTGGTCAGAAGAAGAATAGAGTAGAAGAGGCAGATGACATGGTATGTCAAAGGCTCAGAGGGTTAAGACAGTTTTGCATTAGGAGATGTATATTTTGCCTAAAATATAGAACATGCAATGGGGAATAGTATTTTTTTGGTCTGCCAAGATAAACAGGAGTCACATTTTTAAAAGATTGTGTGTCAGTTTAAAGAATTTAGATTTTACCTTGGAGAAAATCACAAGCTATCAAAGAGTTATAGGTGGTGTCACATAGATAACAAAATGATAGATAGCAAAGAATTGCAGTGTTATGATCATATTTGTACATTAATAAAATTATTTTCAGTGAAAACAAAATTATGAAGAAAGTCTGAAGGCAAGGAATTACATAAAAAGACTTGTGCAAAAACCCGGAGGAGGGATGCTATGGTCTGGAGATAGTTTGTTTGTCCTGACTAAAATTCATGTTGAAATTTGATCCCCAGTATGGTGGTGTTGGAAGTGGGGCTGAGTGGGAGGTGTTTGAGTCATAGGTGTAGATCCCTCATGAATGGCTTGGTGCTTTCTGTAAGTGAATTCTAGCTCTCACAAGACTCGACTGATTCAGGGAGAATGACTCAGTTTCAAGAGAGCAGGTCATTTCTCTTCACATGTGTCTCCTTCCCCTTTGACCTTCTCCACTATGTTTTGAAACAGCACAACAGCCCTCACCAGAAGCCAAGTGATGCTGGTGTCATGCCTCTCAAACAGCCTGCCAGACCATGAGCCTAATAAACCTCCTTTCTTTGTAAATTACCTTACCTCAGGTATTCCTTTATAGCAACACAAAACAAAGTAAAACACGAGGTAATGGGGAAATAATGATAATAATGGAGATGAGATTAAAATGGCAATAATTAAGAATTCACAGAATTTGATAATTGACAGGAGGTAGAAGGTGGGGTGGAAGGAGTCAGTAATGTATAGCTGTCACACAGTTTTCTGAAGGTTAGATGGCAGCAAGGCAATCATACATGATGGTGTTTGTGATGCCCTGCAGAAAAGCAGGTGATCATTATGGGTGGGAGTACCTGAGAATTATATGTTCTACTGCCTGACTTCATTTGCCTCAGAGACAGTTTATATAATTCACACAAAGGTTAAAGTAGAAGCAGGTTTTGGGAGACTATTATCAGTCCAGAATTGGATGATAATTGAATTTAAGATGTTTGCGAAGATATCTATGAAGAAGATACATTGGTCTGGAATTCAGTCATAGTGTTTGAGCTTTGTATCATCAGAATATACATTATAATTGTAGTCAAGGGATTGGCAGATAGATGAGATTATAGTTAAGGGATAGATGTAAGGTAGAATGTGTAGAGTGTGAAGAGATGGGAACCTAAATATCCCTGAATAACACAAACGTGTATAGAACACACAGAGAAAGAAGACAGAAGGAAGAAGAACAAAGAGGAGGAGTCAGAAGAAGTGGAGGCTGTATAGAAAAATTCAGCAAAGTGTATATACTGTTGTAGGAATCAAAAGATGAACATATTTCGAAAAGTGAAGGGTGGCTTTCACTTTTAAATGTTAAAGATAGATTATATATGTGACGAGGACTGATATGTGACATTATATTTAACAAAAAAAAGATTGCTATGTATAGTGACATGTCTGAGTGCAGTGATCTGTCACAATTATACCAAACTTTGTTCAAAAATAAATGGTAGTCCCAAGAGTGAAAAAATATTGCAGAGATCTCTTTAAAAATGTTTAGCCAGTTAGATGAAATGCCAAACATTCTATAAAAGGTCAAAAAGAAGACAGTGAAAAGAGAGGGACATGAGGTAAGCATAGATTTTATTAAGACAGGCAAGGCATATAAGATGCTTAAAAGTTAATAGAATTCAGCAGAGAAGAGAAAATATAGGAAAAAAGATATAATCATAGCAGAGGATCAGTGAGGTGGGAGAAAAATAAAACTCAAAGTTAAAAGGAAAGGGAGTAGATAAATGAAAGCATGAGTTATTGTTTTGCAACAAAGGAGCAGAACGAAGGAGTTGATTTCAAAGAACCAACTGTCTATAGGAAATAGCCTAAAGAAATTCCCTCCTGATTTGCTTATATTTTTCCTCAAATATGTAAGCTGATTTTATCTGCCAAGAGAAAAGATTTTAAGCGAATATGCGATTCGAGATGAGACTGAAGCAATTTTAAAATAACCAAGTTGGCAAATGAAAGAGAGTTCTGACGAGAGAAATTTGGAAAAACGACCAAAAAGTATTCTGGACCAAGTTAAATTTAAAGTTAATATGCTGATCCATGTGATGTTCTCCAATATTCATCAGCTCAGGCACATCAACAATTGGATTAATCTCCCATTGGAGTGTTCCTGGGTAAAAGTTACAGAAGAAGCACGGAATAAGTTACCTGAGGATATTGTCAAAGGGGCTGAAAGATGGATCATAATGTGGGATCGGGAAGTAAAGAGAAGAGGCGTGCCTGGCAGGTGGCTCATGCCTGTAATCCCAGTACTTTGGTTATTGAAAAGTTTGGGAGTATGTGGATGGAATTGATTTAAAAGTCACAGAGATTTGCACTAAATAAGATGAAGACTGAGAAGTCTGGAGGGCTAGATAGGCCACAACGAGGATATCGAAGTAGCCTAAGAGATGGTGGCAGGACTTGAGATAGGGAGAAACAATATGAGTGATACATTCAATCTCCCAAGGCTTGAGGGAGAGAGATTAGTATGGTTTGGTAAGGAGCCAAATATCCTAAGCTCCAAATGAGCAAGGGAGTTTCCAAAGAGGATCAGAGTAATGGTCAGGAATCAGTTTTGCGGAGTGAGAAGAATGCCTGTGACTCCCCACTTCCTGACCCAGAGATATGAGATGTGTGGGAGAATGAGTAACATCAGCTGGAGGCATGCTGTGGTTGTCCTGTGGGGCAACCAATTTCAGTTAAAGCCAAGAGGTAGAGAAATGTCACAAAATAGGTTGTGAAAGTTAGGGATTGTGTTTGTTTATTTATTTATCCTATAAAGGGCATTTCTATTTCCCAGGACATAATTGAAAGGTATGAGGATGTGTGTGAGCGGAGAAGTAGGGTGAGAATGGAGAAGAGGGTAAGTTTGCAGGAGCTTTCATGTTAGGCAACTACCAGGGAAAACAGGGATAGGAAAAACTGGGAGTTGTTCTGTCACTTCTACCAAAGGGCAAATTTTAAGAAATATAATAAAATAAATTAAGCCTTGGGTCTGAATGGCAGGCTATCAGGGAGGGAGTCTGTGGAGGTAGGCGTTATTACAGTTTGACTACCAGACATCGGACACTCTCCCACCAGAAGAAGGATCACAATGTCATGACCCTAGTCAGAAAGAAAGTTGATTGTATTTTATTCAGAATTTGAAGTTGAGTCCTATTGACTGACAGGAAAAAGAACAGGTGAGTCAACAGAGATTAGAATTCACTTCTATGGAAAAGGTAGGCTTGTTCTGAGAGTGTGGAGCTGTATTCAGCCACTGGCAAGGCATTCAAGTGAAGTGACACTGGCGTATGAGACATAAAGCTGTCAATTTTTGTTTTCAAAACAATTTGCTTAAATTTACAAAAATCATATCAGGCAATATTTTCACATATTCTGATCACACTACATAAATACCATCATATACATTTTGATAGCTATCATACACATTTTGTATGTAAATAAAATGTAAGTAAAAAAGCAATGTCATCTTATATGTCGTTTTACAATTAACTTCTATCTATATATCTGTAGAAATCTTACTCTGAGCAAAACATATCATGGTATGAAAACAGGCTGCCTTTATTTCAGAGAACTTCAGAAACTTCATTTCTATTTGTAACTGGCCTTGGTTGGATTCTTGATAGTGAAAACAAAGGATTTTTTTGTTTGTTTGCATTTATTTTAAATGGAAGACACTGTCCCCTTTTTTCTTTTAACCTACTGAGGACCTATCTTGCTAAAACCTACCTGGTTAGGATTGCTATGATACGGAGTGTTGTGAGGAATGCAATCAACAGTGTGTATTCCCTACCTTTCTGACAAATTTATTAACACTTCCTTTGAGGGAAAATTTCAATCCACTGAGAAATTTCAGTTCTCAAGCACAGACAGACTATCAGGGTTGTTTGCCAGCAAACCAAAACTAGGATAATTTCACCACATTTCACCACCTTCACAGATCAGTCTCAGCAGTAACCATGACTATCCAAACTAGAGTGTTGTTGATCACCACTGTGGAGCACCATGATTTTCCACAAATGCTTTGGAAGAACAGACAAGGTCAAATTAGCTCTAGAATTTTGTCTGGAGGAAAATTTGCATTTAGTTCTTTTAAAAAGGAGCAAACCCTTAGTATTGAATAAATTGGTTTTTTAAACATAACTTCAAACAATTAGATTATAAACCAAAGATAATAAGCAATACAATGTACAACAGAACTGCCACATTTTATTTAGTAACACTGATCAAGTCTTTAGCTCAAATGGGTGTAAAACTTGATAAATGATATCATTTACGCTGTCTTTCACTGTACAAAAAATTATATTTTAGATCTTCTTTCTTATTATTCAAAAGATAACTTTTCCTCTGAAAAAAAATGGAGTGAGTTTCACATACATTTTGTAATTTTTTTTTCGGAAACAACACTCGTGGCAACATTGTGATATCACAAATATGGGCCAAAACAGGATCAGGAAGTCCCTTTAGAAATTTTGTTTAATTTATGTGACTATCTGCAGCAGCAGATGTTGACTAAGAAATCTATCATACCACTGGAGTTGAACTAAATTTTTTTAAAGTCTAAAGTTTAAAATGTTCTCATTCATATAGAAGTTTTAAAAAGTTAATCTCAGAGGTAAAAAGCAGAACAGAAGAAACTAGAAACTGGGAAGGGTAGGAGGAAGGGAGGGATGAGGAGAGATTTGTTAAAGGAAACAAAATTACATCTAGATAGGAGGAATAATCTCTAGTGTTCTATACCATTGTAGGATGACTATTGTTTGCAATCATATATAGTTTCAAATACCTAGAAGCAGGTTATGGAACATTCTCAACACAAAGACATGATAAATGTTTGAGATGATGGATACGCTAATTACCCTTACCCTTATCTGATCCCTATATGTTACATGTAGTGAAACATCACTATGTCCTCCATTAATATGTGTAATTATTATTTGTCAATTAAAAATAAAATCCAAAAAGTAATAAGTATAAAATAAATACAAATAAAATGTATTTACTTGCATCGATGACAAAATCCTTTGTTTTATTCAGAAAGTGGTAAACATCTCCCCTTCCAGCCACATCTTTATCGTAAGCACGACTTAGTTGTGTCCCAGGAAGCATATTTTCAGGCAAACTCACTGGGTTAATTAACATCTGAATTTCTGCTTTAACGTGTGAAAACCCTGATGAGATAACACATAAATACTTCTTAAGTAATACCCAGAAAAAAATATAAAAACAATTTTGTCAATAATCATTCCATGTGTTTGTCTCAGTAAATTACATCCATAACTGCCATTGTAATAGAGAAAAAGGTTTCATCTAAAACTGAGTAATTTTTTTTCCCTTTAACTTACATTTCATTATAGTTTTTCTGTGTCATGGTGCATATAATATACTTGCTAGAAAGCACAAGTTAAGATCCCAGCATTAATAGATCTTCAGTTTATTACTTTGTTCAACATGGATATTTAACAGCTGTCATGTAATGGTTATTTCAATAAGTTTTACTAATTTTCTCCTTCCATTTATTGGCCACTTCGGTCAAATTATTTTGCAGATTCACATAGCTCTATTTTTACTGAGAAGCTTGTTGTATTAGAAAGAAAAAAGGCTCTGTATTTTATTTAGTTGTGAGTCATTTTAAATATTATATTATATTGCACCTCTAGAGTAAAAAGCAGAAATAAGCTTATTTTGAAGCTCACTCCCAGACTATGTTGTATAAATAAAAGGGAAAAATGCATACAAGTAATATTCAAAACAATCACTTAATATTTAAATAGCCATACGTCAGTAATATTTTATATGACTTTTTGCTATAAATAGTTTTACATAGCAAACTACTCTACAAAAAGAACTTGAAGACCAAAAGTAGAGTCCTGTTTGAATAAGTCAAGATTAAGCAGTGAGTTTTTGTTCATTATTTAATCTCTCCTCTCTCTCTCTCGCGTGCGCTCTCTCTTACACACACAGACACACACACACACACACAGAGCAAGAATGAAAACGAGAAAGACAGAAATATTCAATGAATTAAAAGGATCTCAACAGGGATCCAAAGACCTTAACTAACACTTAACTTTCTTTAAAGCAAATGAAACATCAAATTTTAACAAACCTGTGTATATTAATAAAATCTTGAAGATGTTCATATTTAGACCAGCTTCTCTAATGCCCATAGCGATGTCTACAAACAAATGCAAGGCTTCGCCTATTTATACAAACTAAATCTTTACACAAATTAAGCCAACAGGTCAATAAATTGTTACTCAATATTGAAGCCAATCATTGTAGTCTGTTTGAGTAATTATGGCCATAGGTCATATTTCAGCTTCTATGTGTGTTTCATATATATATATACATATATCTGTTGAGAAGATTATTAGCAAAGCCAGTATCATTATAGAACAACAATTTAAGTCTTTAGAGTTGACATGTCATATCCTATGGAGAATTTTTGGCAAGAAATCTTGGTGATTTGCTCTTCAATCCTTGTTTACTTAGTAAAAGATGTTCTGTAAGTAGGCTAAAGAGTTATTTTGACCAGGACTCCATATATATTTGCAAACCCTGAAACAATTCAGTATAATTTCTGAGTGTCACCATTTGTGCACTCATCACTCTACTAAGGGCTAAGGAGATTTAAAGATGAGCAAAATTTACACTTAGGCAGTCTGTACTCTAGCTATAATAATGAATGAATAAAGGAGGTGATATACTTGAGTAAAATAGTATGAAAATTCAGAAAAGGAAATAAACATTTCCAAAAATAGAGAAAGAAAGATTTTCAAGGAGGTATCGGCTTTTTAAAAATATGGCATTACAGCTCCAAAGTCTTGAAATCTTAATAGCAGCATCCTACTTGAAAACCAGTTTTCAGCGTGTTTCTCCCAATATATGTGCACTTTTATATTTAAAAACTATTTATATGCAACACGACATGGTGTATTATTATGTGCTCATGAAATAAACACTGAAACTAGAATAAATTTAAACAAATAATATAAACATGGAAAATATTGGATTGTGTTTTGTTATACCTATTGTACTATGATTGCCCTAAATAGTATTTTATTGCAAAATGATATATCTCAGTAAATTTTTTCTATGAAATATTACAAATAATTTTAGAGTTTTTTGTATTGTTTTATAATATTTAATAATAAGGTAAGAATCAGCTAATGCTAAATCAAACAGTATTTTTTAAAACTCATTGTACTATATTAATTAATTATATAAGTGTTTTACATAGTCAACTCTTACAATATATGTATATAATAAAGTATATAATATGTATTGTATAATTTAATAGTACTTGGGGTGAGAATAAATTAATATGCTTCATTATAATCAAAATTAGGATTTTACATTATAATGACATTATATGTTCACCGCTAGGATTAAAGCTCAGTTTATGTCCATACTTGGTGACTGTTAAAGATGGAAAATATTCCAAAAATCTACAACAAAAAAATTAGAACTAAATCGAAGCGGGGGAATTCAAGATGACCCCTAGAAGCAACCACCTGGCATCTCACAGAGCAAACCGAGGACAGCCTCAACAGTCGGAGTAGGTTGAGATGGAGGATGCACCCCACAACCCACATCGGGACACACAGAGAGCAAGGAGGAGAAAGAATTGGCAGCCAGCTTTGGAATCAGGAGGCCCACTCCCTGCCTGACTCCTGTCGGAAATGGAGAGCAACCTCTGGATGTGGGAAAAGGTTAGTGCAGGGAATTAGGACTCAGTGTTTGCTGCTACCATGCACTGGGAGATTCCCATGGACCTCAAGAGACTCCACGTTCACAAGAGAATGGCCTGAATGTAGCACAGCTGTATGCTGCAAGAGCCCACATGAAACTGTAAACCCATTTTAATTCTGAACACCAAAGACAAAACCATCCCCAAGAACTTCTTCCCTGTAGGCAGCACTTGGTGGTGAGTTCCCAGGCTGGGAAAGAACCCTGGCCTAGCCGCCTTCACTTGCCCCAAGATGATGTTTGAGGCAAGCTACGGTGAATGATCTTGTTGAAAGAACTTTTGAATTCTGAATGATCAGCCTCTAGCAAAGGAAGGGGAATCAGGTGGAGACTTGTTGTCCTAGTAATTCTTTTCTCCCCACATGAATACTTCTGGGCAACAGATGGCTCTGCCATTTCCACAGCACTACCACAGTGGCCAGGGAGCCTGTCCTCCCTGCTGATCCCAACTGAGTGCTCACAGCTGGGTATTGGAACACAGATCAGCCAGTTCCAGCCAGCAGTTAGAAACTTTGCTATGCAAAGAAACTTTCAGGTTTGACTACAGACAGCATTAGACAAGCAAGAAAAGGGAAGCCAGGGGTAATGGGGAGGTGGGCTGTCATCTTAACAATCTCTCTCTCCCTGTGTTAACTCTTTTGTACAACAGAAAAGGCCTGGCCATCCCCACAGCATGGTCACAGTGGCCAGGAGATCCATTTTCCACTGGGTAGCCCATTGTGCCCATAGAAGGGAGCTGAGGAGCAATACAGTCTGACCTAGCCCTCCCCGATTAACTTTACCCCCACTCTACTCCCCTGAAAATCCCAGGGACTGAGGATTTTGGGGAGTTTCCATACCCTACCCATCACCTAGGCCATGTACACACTTTCCTGGGAAAACAGAGCCCAAGTAAAAAAGCCCACAGCCACCATTACAGCTGGCTGTCTCCTCCAAGTGCCATCTCCTGGCTGGAGACCCACTGGAACAGTCCACTACAACATCTGAGACAATAATACACCTCTTGAGAAGGAGATGAGAACAAAGCCCACGCCATCATATAGTTTGCAGATGAATCCATAGACTGAGACATCAAAGAGCTTCAGCAAAGGGGTCACCAGAAACAGCAATGACCAATTCTGTTAAGAATCCAACCACTGTCTCTTCACATCACAGGATACCTTGCAGGCACCCTCCAGCACCAGCCAAATGGTGGCAACCTAGGGTAGCTAGAACCAGAAGAGCAGCAGGACCCACAGGGGTCAGGCCCTCACAGACTACCACTCCCAGAGGAAGAAGGAGTGCAACACATCAGGGGAGCACCCTCTGGGATAAACAATAAAATAAATAAATGAATCCTATGTAAGACCACCCCAACAGTGGCAACCTTATCTAATTACAAAACGATAAAAAAGAAATAAAAAGAAAGAAAGAAAGAACAGTCTGTTCTCACAGATAAGGAATAACTAGTGAAATAACACAGGCAATCCACAAAGCCTTAAGGGGTCATGACCTACAAAAGGATCTCTGATATTTCAAGCAATGGGACCCATCCATAATGACTTGCCTCTGATGATAGACACAGAATTCAGACTATAGATGACAAAGAACCAAGGAAAGCCACAAAAAGATAAAAGCACAGATCACCTAAACAATAAACAGTACAGGAAATAAAAGCTGAGTTGTTGAATATAAGAAAGGTTAAATCTGAATTCCTGGAAATGAAATATTCTTTCCTGGAATTGCAAAGCACAATGACAAAACTGCACAGTAGATTTGTCCAGGCAGAGGAAAGAATTGACCAGGCAGAGGAAAGATCAAACTATTGAACTAAACCAGTCCAAAGAAAACAAGGAGAAAAGGCTCAATAAGAATGACTAAAACCTATGAGAGATTTGGGATCATGTAAAGAGGCCAAATTTATGGCTGATTGACATCCCTGAGACACAAGGGGAACCTGAGAATACCCTGAAACAAAACTTCCAAGAGGTCATCCAAAAAAATCTCCCCCATCTCACTAGGAGGCAGCAATGCAGTTGTAAGAGATCCAGAAAACCCCTGTGAGGCATTACATGAGAAGACTATCACCAACACATAATAATCTGTCTATAAGACAGATGCATGAAATAAAAGGCAAGCATGAAATTAAAAATTATAAAGGCAACTAGACAGAAAGAACTACCTACTGGGAAGTCCCATCAAAATTGCCACAGATATCTCAGCAGAAACCTTACAAGCCAGAAATGTCTGAGGTCCTATCTTTAACATTCTTAAAGAAAAGCAATTTCCTAGTCCACCAAATTCAACTTTATTAATGAAGAATAATTAAAATCCTCCCCAGACATTCAGTTCCTATGATAATATGCCACATTCATACCAACCCTTCACGATATACATAAGAAAATTCTAATCCCACAAGCAAAAAAATGGTTCTACCTTTTTTTTTTTTTTTGCAAAAATACAAGCAAGCACAGAGTAAACCAAGCATACAAATTAACCACAAATCTTAAAAAGCAAAGCAGCCTTTTAATAGCAATATAAAACCTCACACAATAATTGACATAAATGTGAATGGACTAAAGGCACCACTTAGAAGGTACAGAGTGACAAACTGGATAAGGAAACATGATCCATCCTTCTGCTGCATTCAGGAAACACATCTCACTGCAAGTGACATCCACAGGCTCGGGTAAAGGGCTAAAGAAAGGCCTTCCAGGAAAATGGAAAACAAAAGAGCAGGAGTTGTGTTTCTTATATTAGACAAAACAGATTTTCATCCAATAAAAGTTAAACAGAGCACTGAAGAAAATGATGTAATGATAAAAGGCTCACTCCATGAGCAAGAAATATGCATCTTTAATATATATGCACCCAACATAGGAGCACCAAGATTTATAAAATGATCACTAATTAAGCTACAAGAAGAAATAGGCAGTCATACAGTTATAGTTGGAGACTTTAACACCCTTCTAACTGCCCTAAGCAGATCAGTGAGGCAAAAAACTAAGGCGTTTTGGATTAGCTCAATATTTGACCAATTAAAAACTAATAGACATCTATAGAACGCTTTACCCAACAACCACAGAATATACACTTTTCTCATCAGCACGTGGAACATACTCCAAGATTGACCACATCTCAGGCATAAGTAAAGTATGACCAAATTTCAAAAGGTTGGAATCATACCAAGCATCTTTTCAGACAACAGTGGAATAAACATCAATATGCTTACCAACAGGAAGCCCCCAACACACAAATACATAGAAATTAAACAACATGATTCTGAATGACTTCTGGGTTAACACAGAAATTAAGGAAGATATAAAAAGATTCCCAGCAACAAATGAAAACAAAGATACAACACACCGCTGGGTGAAAGCAATGCTAAGAGGGAAGTTTATAACATTGCATGCACATGTCAAGAAAGTAGAGGGTTGTCAAGTAAACAGCCTAAGTCATACCTAAGAGAGCAGGAAAGTTAAGAGCAATTCAAACCTAGAATTAGCAGGAAAGTTGAAATTATCAAAATAAATCACAATTGAATCAAATAGAGTCCAAAAAATCATAGAAAGAGTCAACAAGACAAAAAAAACTGGTTCTTTGAAAGGGTAAATAAGATTGAGAAACCCCTGGTCAAATTGACAAAAAAAGAGAGAAAGTCTGAACAAAGACAATTAGAAGTGGAAAAGGATTTGTAAAAAAAAATTGACCCTGAAGAAACTTAAAAGATTTTCAGAAACTGCACAAATATCTCTATGCAAATAAACTAGAACATCTAGAGGAAATAGAGGATACCCCTCAAGATTGAATCAGGAAGAAAATGAAGCCCTAAACAGACCAATAGCAATCCAAGAAAACAACTCAGAAGAAACATCTCCACTAAAAAAAAAGGCCTGGGCCAGATGGTTTCTCAGATGAATTCTACAAGATACACAAAAAGTTAATATAATACCAATCCTACTGAAAGTATTCTAGACAATTTAGAAGAAAGGAATTCTTCCTAGCTCACTCATAAAGTCAAATTATCCTGATTCCCAAAATAGCAAAGATCTATTGAGGAAAGAAAACTATAGGCCAGTTTCCCTGATGAACATAGATGCAAAAATTCTCAATAAGATTCTAGCAAATCACATTCAACAACACTTTTCAAGGATCATCCATCAGGACCAGGTGGGCTTTATTCCAAGGATGCAAGGCTGATTTAACATATGTAAATTGACAAATGCAATTCTTCACATAAACAGATGTAAAACAAAGAACAACATGATTATTTCATCAGACAGAAAAAGCATTCTATAAAATTCAACATCCTAGCCAGGCTCGGTGGCTCAGCCTGTAATCCTGCGCCTTTGGGAGGCTGAGGTGAGTGGATTGCCTGAGTCCGTGGGTTCGAGACTCGCCTGGGCAAGCGAGGCCTCATCTCTACAATAAATCAAAAATTAGCCGGGCATGGTAGCGCGCGCCTGTAGTTCCGGCTACTTGGAAGGCTGAGGCGGAAGGATCGCCGGAGCCCAGCAGGCCGAGGCTGCGGTGGCTGGGAGCGGCCACTGCACTCCAGTCTGGGTGACAGAGTGAGACTCCAACTCAAAAAAAAAAAAAAAAAAATTCAACATCCCTTCTTGATAAAAACCTTTGATCACCTAGGCATTGAAGGAACATTCCTCCAAATAATCAGAGTCATCTATGACAAACCTGCAGCCAACATCAAACTGGAAGCATTCCCTTTAAGAACTGAAACAAGAGAAGGATGCCCAATCTCACCCCTCCTATTCAACATAGTATTGGAAGTCCTAACCAGATAAATCAAGTAAGAGAAAGAAATCAGGGGTATCCAAATAGGAAAAGAGGAAGCTAAGTTATCCCTCTTTGAAGTTGATATAATTCTATATGTAGAAAACCCTGTCAAAAACCTCCTTGTACTGATAAACTACTTCACTTAAGTCTCAGGACATAAAAATCAATGTGCCAAAAAAAAAAAAAGTTACATTTCTATACACCAACAGCAAGCAGGCTGAGAATCAAATCAAAAAGACAATCCCATTCATAAAAACCACAAAACATAATAAAATAAAATAAAATACCTTGGTATCCACCTTACTGAAGAGGTGAAAAACCCTTACAATGAGAACTACAAAACATTGCTTGAAGAAATTAAGGATAACACAAAGAGATAGAAAAACATCCCTTGCTTGTGGATTGGAAGAATCAATATTATCAAGATGCTCATTCTACCCAATTTTACAAATTCAATGCAATTTGTATTAAATTGCCACCATCATTTTTCAAAGACCTAGAAAAGACAATACAGAAACTCATATGGAAGCAAAAAAGAAATCAAATTTCTACGACAATCCTCAGCAAAAGTGGTAAAACTGGCAGAATCACATTTCCAGGCTTTAAACTTTACTACAAGCCTACAGTAGCAAAGGCAGTATGGTACTGGTACAGGAAGAGACACATAGACCAATGGAACAAATGAGAATCTGGAATTAAAAACAGACCTTCAATCAACTCATTGTCAACAAAACTGACAAAAACAAACATTGGGGAAAGTAAACCATATTTAACATATGGTGCTAGAAAAACTGGCTAACCACATGCAGAAGAATAAAACTAGGCCTCTACCTATCATCATATACAAAAATTAACTCAGAATGGATCAAGGAATTAAATGTGAAACTTTAAACTATAAAAATCTTAGAAGAAAACTTAGGGAACCCCTCCGGAACTTCAGAGTGGGCAATTAATTCGTGGTCAAGTCCTCAAAAGCAAATACAGCAAAAACTAAGATTGACAGGTGGGATCTTATCAAACTAAAACATTTTTGTACAGCAAAATAAACCATCAAGAGAGTAAAGTGACAACCCATGGAATGGGGAAAGAAGAAAAATAATTGCATTCTATGCATCTGATCCTAACATCTAGAATTCACAAGAAACTCAAACGAATTGGGAGGAAAAAAAATCCTATAAAAAGTGGGCAAAGAACATGAACACTCAAAGGAAGCAGCCAATAAAAACATGAAAAAAATGCTTATCCTCGCTAATTGTCAGAGAAATGCAAATCAAAACTACAATGAGATACCACGTAACACTGGTCAGGATGGTTATCATTAAAAAGTAAAAAGAATAACGGATGTTGGGGATGTTGGTGAGGTTGAAGAGAAAAGGGAATGCTTCTATGGACTTCTATAAAATCCAGCAGTACTATTAGGTATATTTTGCTCTGGGAATATACCCAGAGGAACACAAATTGTTCTACCAAAAAGACACTGGCACATGTATTTTCATTTGCTGCACTAGTCACAATTTAAAAAATAAAGATAAACTTGGAACCAATCCAGATGCCCATTGTAAATGGACTGAATAAAGAAAATGTGCTGCATCTACATTATGGAATGTTATGCAATTATAAAGAAGAAGAAAATTATGTCTTTTGCAGCAACACAAATTCAGCTGGAGGCTATCATTCCAAGTGAACAACCACAAAAATAAAAAATGGAATACTGCATGTCCTCACTCATATACAGGCCCTTATCACAGGTAACATGAGCACAAAGGTGAGAACAACAGACACTGGACACTGCTAAAGTAGGGAGGGAGGGGTGGAGGGAGGAAGGAATGATAAGGGGCACATGACCACACACTGGGTGCCTGGTCCACTATCAGGGGAGAAAGGGCTCACTAGAAGCCCAGGCCCCACCTTCATACAATTTACCTATATAGCAAATGCTCACATGTACCCCACAACTCTAAAATAAAATAAAGAAATGCATTATCTTGTACTTAGTAAATCATGAACTTATCTTTCAGTTGTATCTACCAATAGTCGAGAATAATGAATATAGACAGCTATAAAACATTCTTAATCCTTGATACAATTAGATATTTATTTCAAATCAATTGGATGCTTTATCACTATACATTTTTATCAGTTAGTTTAAAATCCTCTGAAAGTTTTCATGTGGAAAGTTTGTAAACTGTTTAGGAAATTGTTTCCCAGTACACCTGGGATGGCATAAGAGCTTCTATAGGTTCTTGCAAGACGGCGACGGGACAGGTTGGACTGTGAGAGCCTCTGTGAAAGCAGATGTTCATAAAGACTCTTGCTTTTCCCTGGTGGCTGCTGCTCCCGCTGCAGCCAACCTGCTTTTCAGCTAGCCATGCAGTCCTGCGGGCTGGCAGACACTGGCCCCACACACTGCTCTGCCGCTGCCGCCATCGCCATGGCTGCCACCAGCTGTGCTGGCCTGAAGGCTGGAGGTCCTCAGTCCCATGCACCACTCTGCTGATGCAGCCCTTGGCTCCCAGGCCTGTGGAGCTCCGGGCTCCCTCATCTGCTGCACCATCCTTCCCTGCCCTGAGCAGCCCATGCCAACCTGACCTGCAGGGATCGGCTGTCTAGCACTCTGCTTCCCTCTGCTGGGACCCCCCCGCTGCAGTGGTGGGACCAAAGATCAGCTGGAGTCCCAAGACCAGGCAGAGACCTGCATTGCCCCACCCAGCTCTGCCCAGCCCTGCCCAGTTCCACCCAGCTCTGCCCAGCCTCCAACTTGGGGCCTAAGGTAATTGCATCAAAATGGGAGAGACAGAAGCCCCTCCCCAATGCTACCATGCTAGACTGGACTCAGATCACATCAGATCTGAGTGGCAGACTTGACAGATAGCAAGCCGACAGAGTCCAGATCTGATCCTCCCTCCTTCCACAGTAGACTTGGGGCATCTGACCCTATCTGTGAGCAACCCTACCAGCCTGGGATGAGAGCTAGAGATCAAAGCTGAAAGGACATTGGACTTAAAAGAACGATCATGGAGTGTGCTTTGTTCCCTTGTTTTTTATTTATTTTTATTCTTTGTTTGTTTTACTCATCTTTTTTCTCGTTTCTCTCTTTTCTTACTGTTATTCATAATGTTTTTGTACTTGTTTATTTCTGTTATTTTACTGATTTTTTTTTTCTGTAGACTTCATGTTTATGTAGGGGAATAGTACATCAATAAGGAGGATGGTTGGCTTGTGTGTCTATATGATTGTCTGTATGTCTTAGTTTTTTTTACTCTTTTCTGTCTTTGTGTCTCTTTTCATTTGTTAGTTGGTACATTTGTCTGCTTTCCCTCTTACTCTTCTCTCTTCTCCTTGCTTTTCTCCCCCTGCCCTGTTCCATTCTTTTCCTTTTTCTTACCTCA
>CAUYQG010130800.1:0-10040 GCA_963574415.1 Tarsius wallacei
CTGTAGTTCCAGCTACTTGGAAGGCTGAGGCGGAAGGATCGCCGGAGCCCAGCAGGTCGAGGCTGCGGTGGCCGGGAGCGGCCACTGCACTCCAGTCTGGGCCACAGAGTGAGACTCCAACTCAAAAAAAAAAAAAAAAAAAAAAAAAAATTAAAAATAACCCAGTCAGACGAAAAAGGAAAAGTATAAAAAGAATGAAAAAAGTCTATGTAACATATGGAAAACCATAAAGTTTTTAAATATTTGAATTTTGCAAGTTCCAGAAGAGGAGATGGGCACAGACATAGAAAAGCTATTCAACAAAACAATAGGTGAAAAAATGTCTGAGTGTTGCGTGAGATATAGGCATCTAGCTATAGGAAGATCAAAGACTATTCAGTCATACAAAAATAATAAAGTCCTGTCATTTCCAGTGACATAGATGGGATTGGAGGTCATTATGTTACGTGAAATAAGCCAGTACAGAAAGACAAATATTGCATGTTCTTACTCATACGTGGGCACTATAAAAGGTGGTTTTATGGCGGTAAAGGGTGCAACGATGGTTGCCAGAATCTGGAAAGGATTACAGGAACAAAGAGGAGGGCCTGGCTAATGAGTCCAAACAGACATAAAAGGAGTAAGTCCTGGTGTTTGATGGCACAGTATGGAGGCTATGGTTAACAATACTTCATGGCCTATTTCAAAATAGCTAGAAGACAAGAACTGAGATGTTCACAACACAAAAAATGGTAACTGTTTGAAGTCATAAATCGTCTAAATACACTTATTTGATCATTACCCATTATAGGCATGTATCAAAATATTACATATACCCCATAAATGTATGCAGTTATTATGCAGCAATAAAAATACTAAAAAAAAGTAACCTTTTATGCTTTTCACGTCCTGATTTACCTCTTTTACACTGTCTGTTGGGTGTCAGTATTATTTATGAAACGTGCATGGCTATCCTTTAATGGATTATTCATCACGGGAAGCATCAGTATAGAAAATAAGGTAGTTGTGTAGTTACTATGATGTTTTAAAAACTTGTAGAAGTACTTTGCTGATGAAACCATGAGAAACAAAACATGCTAACACATTTTTATAGAAGTATGAATCCAACATTCTGAAAATCAGTTTAAGGTATTTAATCAATTGAAAAAGTACATATTCTCTGATGTAGCAGTTTCACTGCTAGAAAATCTAGTTTATAAAAATGACAGTCCCAGTCTTCGTTGTTGTAAGTACAAGGACTTTTATTGCAGCTGTCTTTGTACAACTCAAACCATTTATTAAAATCCTTAGGATCCGATATGTTTAAGAAATCTGATGCTTTAGGATTTTATAATAATAACCTAAGACATATTTTACCTATTTCCAGTACCACTAGGTTGTCTGGGGCAGCACTTCATAATCTAACATGCTAATATTTCTGCATCAAAATGTTTAAATATTCAAACTGAATAGGTTAAATAAAGATTATAAGTAGTCTCCTATTGCTTCAGGTCAAGTTTCCCACCAAATTAATTCTGAAAAAATTTAATTTTCAAATTGTGAATAAAGTTTTTATGGACCTATAATTTTTCAGAAATTAAAAAACAACAACCAAGAAATAATCTGGATAAATGCCATAGAAAATATTTGCTTCTATTAAAAATACTAATGTAGATTTAAAGGTATTTACCTGGAACAGTGACTGTGATAAATTATGCAATAAAAATCATTTTTAGTGTTGCATAAGTCGTAAAATCCCATTTCAACAAAAAAATTAACCGTGAATGTTGTGTTTTGTTACAAGCACGAAGAAAGAGGAGGAATAGTATGCACAGAAAACTACTGTGTAACATGATGTTTAAATACAACAAAACACCAGGAAAATAAAAATAAAAAAAGAAGAATTTATTGAGTGCATCATAAACTCTGACCTGACATGCTAGGCTTGCAACAATATGGCTACTTATAGGTACTTTGCACCATGAATGCAGTATTGCTTCAAATTCTCTGCTGCTTCAAATTCTCTGCTCACCAATTTGTGATGAGCACTGTGATGCCAAAATGTAATAACTAAATTAACTAACAATGCAATCAAAGCATCTATAATGTACACGAAGGATTTATCTATTTTTCCTGATATTCAAGATTTTTTTTTTTTATCTAGGCACAGGAATAATGTTTAGATTTTAAAAATTGTAGCCGGGGCAACCCCTTTGGTTCCCCTCCCGCTGGGGGAACTCTTCTGTCCTCTCAATAAATCCTACTTTCTCACTTAAAAAAAAAAGCAGCCTGTAAGTAAGGATTTAATCCAGGCCAGGTGTGGTGGCTCACACCTGTAATTTCAATATTTTGGGAGGCTGAGGTGGGAGGTTCACTTGAGGCCAGGAGTTTGAGACCAGTCTGAGCAACATAGTAAGACACATCTCTACAAAAAATTAAAATATTAGCCAGGCATGGTGGTACATACCTGTAGTCCCAGTTACTTGGGAGGCTGAGGCAAGAGGATAGATCGAGCCAAGGAGTTCAAGCTGCAGTGAGCTAGGAGAGTGCCACTGCTCTCCAGTCGGGAGACAGAGCAAGACCTGTCTCTAAAAATAGATTTATATATTTGTACTAATCCTCCCTGTCTAAAATCATGGAGTATAGCATAGTATGTATCAAAATTCTCTAACATATCACATACTGGGGATGCCAAAAATTGAGACATTTTAAGAGATGTTAAGAGGCCAAGCTCGGAGGCTCAGCCTGTCATCCCAGCACTTTGGGAGGTCGAGGTGAGTGGATTGCCTGAGTCTGTGGGTTCAAGACCAGCCCAGGCAACTTGACAAAACCTCATCTCTACAATAAGTCAGAAAATTAGCTGGGCATGGTGGTACACGCCTGTAGTTCCAGCTACTTGGAAGGCTGAGGCAGAAGGATCGCCAGAGTCCAGCAGGTCAACAATGGGGTGGCCGTGAGTGTGCCCCTGCGCTCCAGCCTGGAGAGCAGCGTGAGACTCCAACTCAAAAAAAAAAAAAAAAAACTAACATGGGTTGGGCTCAGTGGCTCACACCTGTCATCCCAGCACTTTGGGAGGCAAAGGCGAGAGGATGGCCTGAGCCCAGGGATTTGAGACCAGCCTGGGCAACTTGGCGAGATCTTGTCTCTACAGTAAATCAAAAAATTAACTGGGCTTGGTGGTGCATGCCTGTGGTTCCATCTATTTGGAAGGCTGAGGCGGAAAAATCATCTGAACCCAGCAGGTTGAGGTGGTGGTCGCCATGAATGTGCCACTGCACTCTAGCCTGGGCGACAGAGTGAGACCTTGACTCACACACACAAAATAGAGAGATGTTAAGAGATGTTCACCATCATCAGAAGTGTCGGGATGCTGATGAGAACCACTCTGAGCATCTCTTGCAATTGCAGAAGTCAAACGTGACTTGTATTCATCTTTTGCTACCAGTATATATTGAGTATTACAATTTTAATACATTTTTTCCTTTATTAAAATGTATACCTGTAATCCCGTGCCTTGGGAGGCTGAGGTGAGTGGATTGCCTGAGCCCGCAGGTTCGAGACCCGCCTGGGCAACTTGGCGAGACCTCATCTCTACAATAAATCAAAACATCAGCCGGGCGTGGTAGCGTGCACCTGTAGTTCCAGCTACTTGGAAGGCTGAGGCGGAAGGATCGCCGGAGCCCAGCAGGTCGAGGCTGCGGTGGCCGGGAGCGGCCAAGGCACTCCAGTCTGGGCGACAGAGTGAGACTCCAACTCAAAAAAAAAAAAAAAAAAGTATATATTTTTTGGCATCTTCTGTGTGTGTGTATGTGTGTGTGTATTGCATAATCATTGAAACTAAATATTAAATAGTGTTTTAGTATAGGATTCCAACTCTGTTATATGCATGATGACTTTTTGCAAAATAATGATTTGCTAAATACCCTGCCTCTGTGTTATTAAATAATTGTTAGCTTATTATTATATATAGTAACAAGATGATCTTAATGCAAGCACAATTCTAGGGATTACAAAACTGTTCTGAAAGTTCAATTTTATGCAATGAACCGAGGTTCACTATGTGCTATGAGTCCTCACAAGGAAACACTTAGGTCACGTGCGGTGTCTCAAGCCTATAACCCCAGCACTTTGGGAGGCCGAGGTGAGGGGATTATCTGAGCCCATGGGTTCGAGACCAGCATGGCGGGCAACTAGGCAAGACCTCGTCTCTACAATAAATGAAAAAAATTAGTTGGGCACAGTAGTGCACACCTGTAGTTCTGAGTTCTGACTACTTGGAAGGCCGAGGCAGAAGGATCGCCAGAGTCCAGAGGGTCGACCCCGGGCTGGCCGTGAGCGTGCCACTGCACTCTAGCCTGGGCAATGGAGTGAGACTCCAACAAAAAAAAAAAAAAGAAAGAAAGAAAAAACATGTTTAGATGCATTATAGTACAAGACATCCAATCCATATGTGGGGGAGGACATACATTCTACAAATTCCTTTGCAGCCAAGCAGGACAGGTATTCGCCTCGTTTTCATGGGCATGGCTCTATTAGGCAATTCAAACTAGCGACTCTTACCATGGGTAAGTGGCTGTGACTTACTCTTTATTAAAATATCCAGTACTCCTTCAACCATGAATCTCGAAAGACAGTACCTTTCTAATGAACTGTTAATCGCATGAAATAAGATAAACTACGTAAAGTCTAGGCCATTGCCGTAGTTTAGAATTCATGTCTCTGATTCCATCCTTGACCCTACACAGGGTTTCCTCAAAGAGGACACAGAGGAACTGTGTAAAAGAAATCAGATCGTGCCTTCTCTCTGCTCAGAACCCTCCAGGGGCTTTCTTCCCATCTCCCTCCGTGAAGCACTCACGTCTTGGCAACTGCCTCTAGTCGACACACGACCTGGCCCGCCTCTACATGACTGTCCTCATCTCCCGCGGTCTCACTGCTCTGGCTGCCCGGGTGTCCTGGCTGTTCCGCAGATGTGTGCCTCTGCTGTGTCCTCTGATGGAAATGCTCCCCTTGCTGGAGGCCATGTCCTCAGGCCCTCACATCTTTCCAGTGGTCACCTTCTCGGTGACATCTTCCGCGGTGTCCTACTTAAAATTTCATTCTGGACTAGGCACACTTCATTTTCCACTCCTGCTTTGTGCTTCTCCACTTCACTGGAAACATTGAAGTCCTATGCATTTCACATTTTTATTTGGGGTGTTGTGTTTCCTACTCATACGTGTGCTCCATGAGTTCAGAATCTTCTGTCTAATTTGTGGACCGTTGTAAGTTTCAGCCCACAGAAGAGGGCATAGCCCTTAGGTGAACAGTACAACTGTTTGTTGAATGAGAGAAAGACAGAGAGGGGTCAAAGGTGACCCTAAGGTTTGATTGGATTTTAAAGTTGTGGGGTTCAAGCCAGGATTGTGTACATAAGTGGTTTTGATCCAGGTGAAGTTGGGGCCTTTCACTGTACTTAGCCTGGACTAGGATCAGGGACCCTTACTGATGCTATGTGAACCCCCTTCCCCTGGCAGTGTCCTGCTACTGCCCATCCCTTTCTTGTAGTTTTATGGTAAATGTTCAGGGTCTACTTATGAGTGAGAACATGTGGTCCTCAGTTCTTCGTTTCTGTGAGAGATCACTGAGTAGGATCGACTCCACATCCACCCAAGTTGCTGCAAAGTCCATAATTTTATCCTTCTTTATGGCAGTGGAATATTCCATCATGTATATGTACCACATTATTTTTACCCTGTGCAGTTTTTATGGGCAGCATGTTTGGTTCCATGTTTTTGCTGTTGTGAATAGGTGCTGCAATAAGCACGCGTGTGCCGGGATCGTTTTTGTAGAATGATCTGAGTTCCTCCAGGTATATTCCCAGAAGGGGGCTTGCTGAGTCACATGGAAGGTCAATTTCTAGTTCTTTGAAAAATCGCCACACTGTTTTCCATAGAGGCTGAGTTGCTTTGCACTCCTACCAACAGTGTAGAAGCGTTCCCTTTTCTCCACATCCTCTCCAGCATTTGTTTTATTAATGATGGTCATTCTTACTGGAGTTAGGTGGTATCTCAATGTGGTTTTGATGTGGATTTCTCTGATGATAGTGAGGCTGAGCATTTTTTCATGTGTCTGTTGGCTGCTCATATGTCTTCTTTTGAGAAGTGTCTATTCATGGCTTTTGCCCATTTTTTAATGGTGCTGTTTATTTTTTCCTTTCAGCACATTTGAGTTCCTTATAGATCCTGAATGCCAGGTCTTTATTAGATATACTGTTGGAAAATATTTTTTCTCATTCTGTGGGCTATCTCCCCACTCTCTTGATGGTTTCTTTTGCTTTGCAAAAGCTTTTCAGTTTGATGAGGTCCCACTTGTTTATCTAATCTCTCATGGTATGGGTATCTGGGGTTTTGATCAGGAATTGGTTGCCTATTTCAATTTCAGTGAAAGTGTTTCCTGGGTTTTCGGAGATTCTTATAGTTTGAAATTTTATGTTTAGTTCTTTGATCCATTTAGAGTGGATTTTCCTGTATGGTGATAGATAGGGGTCCTGTTTCAATCCTCTGCATGTGGTCAGCCAGTTTTCCAAGCACCGTTTACTGAACAGGTTTTCCTCACCCCAGTGGTTGTTGGTGGAGGCTTTGTCGAAGATTAGTTGAGAAATTGAGGTTTTGCTTCCGGAAACTATCTTTTTCATTGGTCTATATGACTGTTCTTGCACCAATACCAGGCAGTTTTGATTATTGTAGCCTCATAATAAAGTTTTAAGTCTGGGAGTGTGATACCTCCCACTTTGTTTTTTGGTGGTGTTGTTTTTGCTGAGGATTGTTTTGGCTATTCATGGTCATTTTTGTTTCCATGTGAACATCTGTATTATTGTTTCCAGGTCTGAGAAGAATGACATTGGTAATTTAATGGGTATTGCATCGAATCTGTAGATTGTCTTGGGTAAGATGGACATCTTAATTATGTTGATTCTTCCAATCCATGAGCATGGAATATTTTTCCATTTGTTTGTGTCTTATTTGATTTCCTTGAGCATGGTTTTGTAGTTTTCATCTGTAGGTCTTTCACTTCTCTGGTTAGGAAGACGCCAAGGTATTTTACTTTTTTATGCCTATTGTGAATGGGACTGTACTTTTGATTTGGTTCTCTGCCTGTTTGTTGTTGGTGTGTAAAAATGCAGTTGTCTTTTGCACGCTGATTTTATACCCTGAGATTTTGCCCAAGTCCTTCATTGGTGCATGGTGGTTTTTGACAGATTCCCTTGGGTTTTCCAGGTATAGGCTCATATCGTCAGTAAAAAAGGATGGCTTAACTTCCTCTTCTCCTGTTTGGATACCCCTGATATCCTTCCCTTGTCTGATTGCTCTAGCTAGGACTTCAAACACAATGTTGGAAGGGTGGGAAGCCTTGTCTCATTTTGGTTTTCAGAGGAAAATTCTTCCAATTTCTGTCTGTTTAGTAATATGGTGACTGTGGATTTATCATAGATGGCTTTTGGTATTTTGAGGAGTGTTCCTTCTACACCTAGGTCTTCGAGAGTGCTTCTTCTGCAGCCCATGCTGCCAGTTTCTGGCCTGGCACTGTGGTGGTTAGGCAGTCTGCCAACAGCTATCGTTCCCAGCAGCTTCTCCCCAGGAAAAAGTTTATTGACTTTAGAAAATGTCATTCAGCTTCTGCATCCTTCAAGGCACTAGGTTCCAAGCAGAGCAGCTGTGGTACCAGCTGCTTCACCAGGAAAACCCGGCCACTTTCTCCTGAGTTCCCACACCGTCAACCACTCACATACACACTTACAAACAGACACACATACAAATTTGCCCATACATTCACTCACACAGGGACTTGCACAGTCTGACTGACTCTGCCACCATTTTTTTCTAAATCTGACTCTAAAGTCTTAAGTGAGCAACATGCAGGAGTGAGCTATTGTTTTATTTTATTTTATTTTATTTTATTATTTTTTTGAGACAGAGTCTCACTCCACTGCCCTAACTCACTGCAGACTTGATCTCCTGGACTCAAGCCATCCTCCCATCTCAGCCTCCCGGGTAACTGGGACTACAGACACATGCACCATGACTGGCTATTTTTTTTTTTTTTTTGAGACAAGGTCTCACTATGTCACCAAGGCTGGTCTCCTGGGTTTAAGTGATCCTCCTGTCTGAACCTCCCAAGGTGCTGGGATCACAGATGTGAGCCACCACAGCAGCCTGAGTGGACATTAAACGAAGTGGAAAAGACTGAAAGAAGAGTAGGTTTTGGAGGTGACAGAAGTCAGCCACTGACTTTCCAACATGTTTTCTTTGCAATTTCCTGTTAGATGTCAAAGTAAAGAAATTGAATAAGCAGTCGGACACATGGGTCTGGGTCTCAGGGGACAGATTTAGGTAGAAGATGCAGATTTTGGAGTCACTGGCACGGACAGAGATGATAAACTGCCAAGCAGTTGACTGTCCATGAGGAGAGAAGAGGTCAGAGACTCAGAAGGGCCATTTAAACGCTAAGAGGCCAAGGAGATAAGATGATCAGGGAAGAAGAGAGTAAGCACAGCCCGTGAGGTGAGGCGAAAGGAAGTAGGGGCTGGAGCCTGGACTCCAAGAGAAGAAAGGGTGTCCCAGAGCAAAAGAATCGCCAGCTATGTAAGACTCAAGGAAGAGGGACGTGAGAACTGGCCACAGGCTTGGCAATGTGGCGGTGACTCACACGGTGGACAAGAGCAATGGCAAGGAAGAGGCGGCAGGAAAAGCCAGATTCTTGTCTTTCAAGAAAAGGGGGAGATGAGGAATGACACAACGTGAACACAGGCACCAGTTCCTGGGAATCTCATTCCAGAGGATGAGAAAGGGATGGTGGCAGGTGAAAAGGGTGGGTCCCGAGGACAGGATTTTTTGAGGCCAAGCTGAAATGTCATTGTCTGCCCTTATGTTTTTGGGCTGGGAACTATCTGTCCCTCCTGTAAATTATTCATAACATTTTATCAGCCTCTCTATGTTGGCATTTATTCGTTTCTGTCTTTTACAACACTAAATACATGTATGCATGTCTTACTTTTTCTTCCAGAAAAATAAGAAATTCCTTAAGGACAGAATTTAGATCTGTCAAACTTCTGTTACCCCTCCACTATGCCAAGGGAAAAGTATTTTATGTAATATGGGGTTTCAAGCAATTGTGTGAATAAATGGTGGAATTATGGATTTGAATAGAAGCCTCACATTTTAAAATATCTGTTCAATACCAGAAAATAAGGACAACAGCTCAGAAATAAAGCTGGCGTACAGCAAACAAAGAACAAAATATTAGAAGGAAAAAGTGACATACTATGTAAGTAACAACTAGAGGCACAACTCTAAAGAAAGACTTGATATTTTCTGTGAAATATATTAAAGTCATCAAGAAGGTACAGTTTTAATACTATAAAAAATTTTTAACATTAATACTTTAATACAATTGTTTTTCTTTAGATCAATCAAAAAACATGTTGATTTCCTTTTTATTATATAGAGAAACTAACTGTAGCTTATATGTAAGTATCTCATGTTTAAGACTTGAAAACTTAAGTTATAAAATACTTCTTTCTTTCTAATAATATTGATGTGCAAAATAACAGATAATTTTTTATTAGATAAGAATTTACATACCGATGAGGTTTTAAAAAATGTGTGTTAGTTATTTCATTTAAGTATTAAAAACATTATGCTTCCTTGAGATTAGAACAAAAGTTTAAAATATTTTATGAGACAAGAGATTATAAATAATGACTTTTTTTATGTTCAGGTTTCTAAACAACACGTCTTAATAAAAGAATGAATCAAATCAGTATTTGTGTGTGTATGTTATTTTTTGTACCCCAAGAATTTACTGCAGTTATTTATCAGTGCAAGGAAGTTTGTGACAGACTCCCTATGTTTTTCTAGGTATAGAATCATACCATCTACAAGGAAGGATAACTCAGCTTCTTCTTTTCCTATTTGGATGGCCCTGATTTTTTTCTCCTGCTTGATTGCTCTGGTTAGGTCTACCAGTTGAATAGGAGGGATGAGAGTGGGCATCCTTGTCCTGTTTCAGTTCTTACAGGA
>CAUYQG010130805.1:0-14550 GCA_963574415.1 Tarsius wallacei
AACAACAGGTTTTAAGGTATTTTAGGCAAAAAATAATAGCCTAAACTTAAAAAAAAAAAAAAAAAAAAACTCAGCTGGGCTCGGTGGCTCAGCCTGTAATCCCGCGCCTTGGGAGGCTGAGGTGAGTGGATTGCCTGAGCCCGTGGGTTCGAGACCCACCTGGGCAACTTGGTGAGACCTCATCTCTACAATACATCAAAAAAATTAGCCGGGCATGGTAGCGCAGGCCTGTAGTTCCAGCTACTTGGAAGGCTGAGGCGGAAGGATCGCCGGAGCCCAGCAGGTCGAGGCTGTGGTGGCCGGGAGCGGCCACTGCACTCCAGTCTGGGCAACAGAGTGAGACTCCAACTCAAAAAAAAAAAAACTTCACACAGTAAGAAATTTTTATTTGCATCCCAGAACTACATAGTCCTTTTCCAAAACACATGCTTTGTATCACCAGGCGCTTGAAATGTGTATTAAAGATCATACAGAGCTATAGTTTCCTGATCAAATATTTGTGTGGAATGTTGAATTAACAAAATTAAATGGATTTTTTCACGGCAGCCTCTTCAAGGTCTAAAATGCACTGTGAATTCCAACAAAAAAGGATAGAAGATGCATATTTTTATAAAATTATGAGGTTACAAAGTCCTTTTTTTGTTAGGAAAGCCCTTGGAACTAGCAGACTGAAGAATGTACTGTAAGACATAATACATCATGACCAATAATTTTTTAACAAGTATCTTTCCTTAACTTTCCTGGCACAACTTAAACTAACTACCTTTGTCGAAACTTAGTAAAAATCGAGAGCATTAACTACCAGCCTAGATGTCTATAGTCAGCAAAATATCCTTTAAAAATGAAAGTGTGATATTTAAGTTAAAATTAAGTTATTATCAGCAAACTTTTAAATATAGATATTCTAAAAGGTATTGTTTAAGTTAAAAAGTGCAAGATGGAAGTGCAGAGGTTCAGACATAAATTATAACAATGAAAAGGATAAATATCTGGGTCACTTGAAAGAAGCTTTCAAAGTGCTAAAGCATATACAGACCCTTGAATCTTCATGGAAGTGGTAAATGCAGAATTTATATTAGATCTTAATAAATCAAAGCTGCATGTTATAATACTAATAACATGTGTTGGTATTATATGTAGCAATAAAAGAGTAGTTTTTTTTAAAGTATGTATAAGTACTAAGATAATAGAGATAAAAATAATTTTAAAATACTCAAAAAAGGAGGCAAAAAAGGAGTTAACAAGAACTTAGCATATATGTTATAAATAGAAAACACATCATAAGATACCAGATTTAAATCTAATTCTATCGAAAATTATAATAAATATAAAAGGGCTAAATCATTCAATTAAAAGAAAATGAATGTCATAGCAGACTGCCAGATACACAAATATACGCTGTTATGTTTTAAATGTATGTGTTCCCCCAAATTTTACATGTTGGGACCTAAGACCTAATGTGATATATCAAGAGGTGGGGTCTTTGGGGGTGATTAAGTCAAGTGCGTTCTGCCCTTAGAAATATTATCAGTGTACTTATGAAAGGACTTAAGGGAAGGTAGCCCTTCGCCCCTCTGCCTCTGTCATGTGAGGATATACCAGTTGCCTTTTCCACCAGGTGAAGATACAGCAAGAGGCTCCAACTTGGAAGAAGAAAACAACACCCACCAGACACTAAATCTATCAGCATCTTGATCTTGGACTTCCCAGCCTCCAATACTGTGAGAAAATAAAATTTTATTCTTTATAAATTACCTGTTTAGAGATATTTTGTCATAGAAACAAATTAACTAAGACATAAGTTGCTTGAAAAGGCTTTAAGAGTACTGTATTCCATATTTGGATGGCAGTATATAATATACTTTGTATGAATAAGCATCACCAGATGAAATGATTAAAATAAAGGATAAGAAAACTTTGGTCAAAGATACTTACATACACATGTTTACTGCAGCATTATTTACAATAGTAAAAACATGGAACCAACCATGCAGCCCACCAAAAGAGGACTGGATTTTAAAATGTGGTACATATACATGATAGAATATTATGCAGCCATAAAGAAGGACAAGATTATGAACTTCGCAGCAACTTGGATGAGGTTGGAGGCTATAATACTGAGTGATCTATCACAGAAACAAAGAACCAAGTATCGCATGTTCTCACTCATAAGCAGACCTTGAACACCTATTATAATACTATAAGAAAGGGACTGGCAGTAGTGGTAACTGCCAGGGCGGGGGGTATCAACAAGGGTACCTGCATAATGAACGTTTGTATACCTAACCCTGAATTGTACCCCACATATTTAAAATAAAAAAATTTAATGTTTATAGCAGCACTACACTTAATAGCTCCCAAATAAACCACCCCTAATGTCTATTAACAGTGGAATCTATGCATAAATTGTTATGGCATCCAATTAAATAACAAACAACTATTAAAAGGAAAGAACTGCAAGTATCTGCAACTACATGATTATTCTCACCATGTAGAGTTATAGAAGCTAGGTATAAAATACATACCATATGACTTCAATTACATAAAGTTCAAAAACAGGGGGTTTTGGCCTCCTAAAAGTGTTTAGTCCTGCTTAAGAGAGCAAGGGGTTTAGAGGATGTTGTCTCTTTTACTGTTTGAATATTTATTTTCTGTTTTAAAAATAATTGAAAATAGTTATGACCATACCTACTTAAACTGAATTTTAAATTTTTAAAAATATGTATATCATTATATTTCCCCCACCTGCCCTTCAACTACAGACCCCTCCCCCAGACTAAAAACATACAGGAGCCCATGATCTCCTTATAAATATTGTGCACTAACTGATTGCACCACTGGAACTATGGTTCATCTCCTAAAAAGGTGTATCTCACCACTGAGCCTAGTTTTCAAAAAGCAAAAAAGGACAATCTAGTATCCAGTCATTTCCACCTTCTTTTCCAGAGCCTCCTTATAGACAGTACCTCCTTCTGGACACTCAAAACATAAAAAATTAGAAGTCACATCCTTTCCTTAGACAATAGGGCCCCTACCTAATCACCCCTATCCCAACTGGCTAAATTCAGAGCCTACAGGAGGCACTACTTACTTCCCCATTAAAAAGGAGATGCCATCATATTCTCTTCAGGACACTCAGAGTGACTCTGTGGCCCCTATAATGCTACCGAGGAAAATGTTGATACTCCTGGATTGGGATCAGCCTCTGGCTTCTCATCTTGGAGGCGGAGTAAGTTAGCCAGTTGAAGGACCAGCAATTCTGTTTAGTGAAACTAATTAAACCAAAGTACCAAGCATGGAGGAATGAATTTCATTCCCTGTTTCTCCATCCAGATCAACCAAGAAACGTAGGTAAGTGCTACTGCTTAGAATACTCAAAGTAAGCCAACCTATCATTGATAAAACTGGTAGATTTACTCTCTACCTTTGATATAGTTTTATTTTTCAGCTAGCTTTGAATTGAGGTAGAAGAGAGGGCTGACACTTCCTGAAGTTTATCCCAAACTCAAACAGAAATATTATCATGTTAAATGTATATATTGGTTAGAAGACACACTCTAGTTTCAGAAACCTTAAAATATCTAGAATTGAGGGCCTTTGAATCAAGGAAGCAGGCTGCATTCTTAAAACCCAATCAGTTCATACTCTTCCCTCAATTGTTGAATTCCAAACTCTAGCATATCTTGTTATCCTAAATCTAGCCCCCACTGAAAGCATATTTGGTAACTAATAACAAGACAATGGCAGACTATGTATTACTGCTTAAATAAAAATAATAATAATGCATTCTCAAACCATCTAAAAACCCTCACTAGTCACATCGAATATCAGTAAAACATTCGCAAATGGCTATATAACAACTCAAAAAGGTTTTCTACATAACATAAAATGTTTAATACACCAGTAACCTAATCATTACATTCCAACAAACACATTAGTTAGGCCTGTTTATGGACAACACACATAGATAATGGACAATATTATGTAAAAACTTCTTCACTGTAAGAAACAAATTTTTAAGGTAAGTAACAATAAAATAATGTATTGAAGATAATAAAAACAGTATGTAAACTGAACCAAAGTGAGCAGCCCCAGGCACCTAGCAGAAGAGAACACAGGGCTGATGGAAGGCTGGCCTTCAGACACTATACAATAGAGGCAAAAAGACATGAGCCTACTGAAAGAATGTCTAAGATGGAGACACTACCCAACCGCATTCTCGCTCTCTCCCTTCTTCCCTCTTACATTCCCTAAAAGAAGACTGGGAAAAGGGATTAGCATCTGTTCAATTTACCATACTCCAGGCAATTTGTGGATATTCCTTACAGCATCTCTACAGGATAGGTGTGGGCGTTGCCAGTCTGCAACATTGAGCCTCAGAAAGGGTAAACTACTTGCCCCTAAGTCAGCTCACTACACAGTCAGTAAATGGCAGAGCTGAGATCCATGCCCTGTCTGACCTAAAAGCCCTAGTTTTTCCCAATTATTCTACCCTTTTAGTTGCTCAGGCCAAAAGTCTTAGCATCATCCCTGTTTTCTCTGACACAGCAAATCTTGCTGTCTCTACCTCTAAATAGATTTAAAATCCACCCAATCCCCCAAACTCCGCTGCAACCAGCCTGGTCCACACCATCATCCTCTCTTTCCTGGATGACTACAAGGCAGTTTGGTCTGTCTGCTCCTGCCCTTGCTCCCAACTCTGTTTTTAATACATCAGCCAGAATGATCCTCTTCTAACCTAAATCATGGCATATCTCTCCTCTGCTTAAAACTCCTCGACAGGTCCCCAGAGTCATGCACAGAGACATACGTGGCCCTGTATGCACAAGTACACAGAGAGAGAGAGAGAGAGAGAGAGAGAGAGAGAAACATACAAACACCCCGAATTCCCCTCTGACTTATTGCCTGCCAGTCTCCCTCACCCACTCCATCTACCACTCTGAACACACCAGACTTGCTACCACCCTAGAGTCACTGCAGCCGCTGTTTCCTTTTCCTGGCACATCCTTCCCTCAAAGGGTCACTCGATTCCTTCTCTCTTCAAGATTTCACAAACATACCACTTTCTCAGCTAGGTCTACGGTGAAGTGGTGGCAGCACTTTTCTCCGACCACATCCCTGCTGATTGCCCTCACCCTGCTGTATTTTCCCAGGGCACCTCCACCCTCCAACATACTGTAGAACGTGTTGTGTAGACAGTTTGTAATCTTTCTCTTCCTCAATGAAATGCAAACTTCATGAAGTAAGGATTTGTATCAAGATTCTATAACAGCACCTAGCACATTGTAGGTGCCCAATAAATATTTATTGTTGCACATTGCCTCTATGCCTTCCACTACCACATCACTAGCTTTCTCTTCATCTTTTAAAATATCTGTGGGTCCTATGGTTCTTTGAGAATCTGAAGAAAGTTATGGATTCTTTCTCTCCAGGAAAACATACAAATGCACATTCAAACAAAAAGTCTGTGAACCTCCTGAAGACCATCATGGAGACCTAAAACCACAAGGACACAGAAAGTACTTTAGGTGCCATTGATAGACTACAGGGACACCGTGAATGGGGCCATCGTTTCCACATTGCACAGTGAGTCCACAAAGCACCAGGTGTCCTGTGTTACAGCAAGTGGTAGAGCAAGGGCTTCCAGAACAAGGACTTTGTAGAAGTAAGAGGGGCTCAGAATTAGACTGTGCTAGGACCAGCGCAGCAGGTAAGTAGGAAGATCGCCTCAGGTGCTTCTTCTTTCCTTCTTCTTGGCTACTGTCAGGCTACCCCTCCACCCCTCCACCAAAGCTTTCCCTGGATTGCACTAAAGTTACATGAGGAAGCCAGAGCTGACCTCTCTTAGTGGGGAAACTCCACAAATAGCTTTAGGGTCTACAGTGGTGAATGGAAAGGACACTACCAAGTAGAGGAAGTTAGAAAAGCAAGAAAATTCCAGTGGCTTCCCACCTGGGACAGTCATTCTTCATTGTTCATTTATTCTTGTGTGGGTGTGACTACTTTGGAGACTTCTCAAACAAAGAGAAAAAAGAAAATGTTTAAGAGTCTTTTATTTCTCTTCAGGGGGAAAAAAGTACCTTTACAAATATATAATCAAAATCAATCAGAATTATTAAGTACTAAGCAATAAAAAATATGTTTGTTAGGACACAAAAGATGAAAATGAATGGTCTCAATTTTCTTTGCAGTCATACTTTTTTAATAGTAGGCCATTAATTGAAAAATTATTGGACTGAACAGACTGAAATATTTGGCCTTTCATGTTCCATTTTCTTTCCTGCAACAGAAAAAGAGTTCAGGTAAATAATAAGCCAAGCAGAGATGAGAGGGTGTGAAGGTGCTATTCCAGGAATTACGAAGCAAACACAAAATTCAACATCACTAGGCTCTTTCAAGTGTGCCATTACTGTAGCTGTGAGAGCAGAATAATGAAACTAAACTGAATAATTGCTTTAAATGTCTGCTTAAAGGGCTAGTGTGAAGAGAAGGGGCTGGAAGAAGCAGCATCGTGAGGGCTCGGGCAGAGTCTGACAAGTGAGAAGTGGGTGCAGCAAAAGTAAACATGAGGAGTGGGGGATACATCTATGGGAAAATCTGCCAGATCAAAAAGGCAGTTGATTTCAGTTGTTCAAATTCCAAAAATACTACAAGTATTGCAGTCAGGGTTGTCAGGTGATTGGTGGCAGTGAGGATTCTTCTCAGAAGCAGATTTATAAAACCTGTATTGAAAAAAATTCCCTCAGACTGAAAAGAAATAAACATTGTGTATTGTTGTTCTGTTTCTATAAGGAAGTGACTGACAGCATCCCTCGTCTCCTGGGGGTGGCCCTGAACTCTGCCCTCTCTTGCATGCAGCCCCAGAGTGACACTTGTCAGAAGCAGAAACACCCTGTCCTGGAGAAGCACCCCATGTTTGCATGAGCCTTTCATGTTCACAATCTCATCAGACTCGTACAGTCCTGTGTCACCACCTTCGGGGCATGATGGCAAGACTCCTGAGCTCACAACGTGACTCTCCTGGATTACACAATTTGAACTGCCTGCCGCCTCAAAAATAAATTGGTCAGAGAACTTCATTAATGCCATATGCCTACAATCTCTGTTTCCAAGTTCCAAACTCAGAGCCCTAGTGAGACCCACCCTGGGACAGGACTGCACATTGATTCCGGGAGTTTCTAAACAAGGCAGTCTTTTAAAACACACTAAGAAGTCCTGCCCTAGGCTTTAGATTAGTGTTTCTCAAAGTATGGTCCCTGAGCCATCAACATTGGCATCAGCTGGCAACCCAATAGAAACACAAATTATTGGACACACTGAAATGGAAATAGTGAGGGAGAGCCCAGCAATCAGTGCTTTAACAAGCCCCCAGGTGATACTGATGCTTCCTCAAATTCAGATGCTCTGACCTATATGATTGAGTTTGTCTAGTAGGGAGCAGAGAATCCCAGAGAAGCAGATGTCAGAGTTTTGCATCAGGTTCTATAGAGAAAGTAGTCTTTGGGAGCAACATAAACATTTTTGAGTGCCTACAAAAGGCTACTCTAAGTCAAAACCCACACAACTAGGTAAATTTACCACCAAAATACTACCAAGATATTGTTAAAGAGTGATCAGGACTTGTGTCATAGAAAAACTAAAGGGCAACAACAGAACAAATATCACTAACCTCGAAACAAACCTTCAATGGAAAACCCCCAGACTAATTTTCCTGAAAATGCCCTCTTCTCCCAATACTGAGCACAACATTTAAAGAGCTACTAGAAAAAAAAACTGTTCCTCCTTCGAAATACCAATGAAGTTCATGGCGGCAAGAGCATTCACAAAGCACTGAACTAACTGGGAGGCATTTTCACATTTCATGCTTGATACTACTAACTACCTGCCAGAGGAAGTAGGATGGAAATTAGCAGACTCTTTTATAGATAAAATTATTGAGTCCTACAAAACTTTTAAAAAGCTAGATGATTTGACATTCTGAAAAAAAGCAAAACAATGGAGACGGTGAAAAAGATCAGTGGTTGCCAGGGTTGAGAGTGGGAAGTGGGTAAGAAGAGACAGAATACTGAGGATTTTCCGGGCGGTGAAACTGCTCTGTATACTATAATGCTGGGTATATGTCATTATACATTTATCCAGACCCATAGTACAACACCTATAGCAAGCCCTACTGTAAACTATGGATGGACTTGGGATAATTGCGAGTGTCGGTGGTAGGTTCACCAGTCGTAATAAATATTCCACTCTGGTGGGATTGCTGAGAGAGGGGGAAGTTATGTATATGTGAGACCAGGGGGTGGTATATGGAAAATCTCTGTACCTTCCTCTGATTTTTACTGTGAAACTAAAGCTGCTCTAAGAACAAACAAGCAAAAACAAAAAAAGTATTAAAAGAAATAAAAACTAAATGAATTAACACGACTACCTTACTAATATGAGACAGTACCAGAATTAGAATCCAGGTTTCAGACTTCAAATACAGATTTCTCTTCTCCACCCTATATTGATTCCTGTGACGTACTCCAGAGCTTTGCTGTGGGGGGCATAACTAGGAGGGTACCTGTCAGACACAAACTTTAAAATAACTCCTCTGGGTGAGCAAATGTGGCTTCTTCATGCCTCAATGGCAGCACAGGAACAGGGAGGTGGTGATTATGGCGGTTTTGTAAAATTCATCCTGTCATGATTAAAATTTGAACAGTCTTAATTATGCCCACAGTTGTATTGTGTCACAGATAATACACATGTAATATATACTTAATGACAGCAATTTATATTATTATGTGATATCCTTAGTTGCAGTAGTCTAATGTTAGACTAAATATTTTCTATTCAGAAAATATAAGCAAGTTGGTGAGAGGGGAGAAATTCTCAGAAGCACGTTCAAAGGCTGGAAGAGTCCAATGTCAAATTCAATATTGGCCTCAGGTAATCCTTAGGCAAATAAGTGCATACCTAAGAACACATAACCATCCAGGCATGATGATTCATGCCTGTAATCCCAGCTCTTTGGAAGGCTGAGGTAGGAGGATCACTTAAAGCCAGGAGTTCAAGAACCCATGGGCAACATAGCAAGAACCCATCTCTACAAAAATTTTAAAAATTATCCAGGTATAGTGGTACATGCCTGCAATGCTAGCTACTTGGGAAGCTGAGGGGGAGCATCGCGTGTGCCCAGGAGTTTGAGGCTGCAGTGAGCTATGATCAGTCCACTGTACTCCAGCGTGGACAACAGAGTGAAACCCTAACTCAAAATGAAAAAAAAATGTCAAAAAGAACACGTAACCTAGAAATATTTAATATTTCCATGAAATCCTCCATTTATAATTTGGTTTCTGAGTTTCCTGTACAAAAAAACACTCCTATAGAATTACTCCCAGGAGTAAGGGTGAACTACTACTGTTACCAGATCTTGTAAGTTACCAGATCTTACAAAAGCTTCAACTCAGGCCCTAATTATCCTAATAACATATTGATATTAGTATAGTTAAAGTGATAGGCTTCTACCATAAATCCCACCAGAAACCAAAGAAAATCCTCTTTGGTAATTACCCAGAGCCTCTGCAATTTTGAATACTAAAAGTAAGGCTCCAGCAATAAAAAAAGACAATAGAAACAGACCAACAAAGGATTATGTTTTAGAGTTATCAGACACAAACTTTAAAATAACTATGATTAATATGTGTAGGAAAATAAATGTCAAGTTGAAAAATTGTATCAAAGTAATATCTATGACAAAGAATCAAATGTAACTTATAGAACTGAATAATAAAAACTAAAATCAGTAATGTCATGAATAGGTTTAACAAGCAATGTGATGTAGCTAGAGAGAGGATTTGTGATCTGGAATATAAATTAGTAGAAATATCCAGACTGGGAAAAAAAGGAAAATACAGAAAAGGGTTTAATATACATATGGGACATGGTGAAAAGGCCTATTATATCTATAACTGGAGTACAGACAGGATTCATGAGAAGAAGACCTATACTAAAAGAATCACCAAATGGAGTTCTTCAGCTAGAAGGAACATTATATCATCAGAAACACAGCAATGCAAGAACTGAGAAGCAATATGAGATGTAAATATGTGAGAAAATTTAAATACATATTGACCATAGAAAACAATCAAAATGACACATCTTACAGGTCTCAAAATATTCGAAAATTGAATACATGAAAACAATAGGAAGGGCCGGATGGGAATATATGAGGGTACCGATTAAAATACTAATTAATATTAAATGTGTTCAGGCCTAGAGTAACCAGTAAAAAAAATAGCAAAAGATTTATAACTAAGAAGTAAGCAGAGAGAGGTATGAAATAATATAAAAGTACCTGGATAATTCAGATGAAGGCTAGAAAGGAGAGGAAAACAAAATGTGAGAGACAGACTCTAAACAAGCCTCCAATGACCCCCACTTCCTTGCATTTATGCCCTGAAAATTTCCTTCCCTTGAGTGTAGGCAGAACCTGTGACTTGCTTCTAACCAATAGATTATGACAAAAGTAGTGATTCTATGATTACATTACATATTATTGTAACTTACATCTTGATAGCATCCTCTCTCTATTGCTTTCTCAGCTTGCATGCGTTGATAAATCATGAGACCATGTTACAGAAATCTATATGGCAAAGAACTGGGAGCAGTCTCTGACCAACAGAAGGGAATTGAAACCTTTAGTCCACCATGAAACTGAATATTGCCAACAACTACATGAAGTTGAAAACAAATCTTTTCTGAACTGAATCTTAAGATTACTGCAGTTCCACCTTAATTTTAGCTTTTTGAGAGACCCTGAAGTAAAGACCCCAGCTACACGCAACCCTGAGCTACAAAAAATGTGAAATAATAAATGTGTATTGTTTTAAGACTCTAAGTTGTTAACTTATTATGCAACAATGAGGACTAATTCAGGCACATAGAATAACTGAGTAGAAAAAAATAAATTAAGTGATGTATTTTAAATAAATATACTAATAATTATATTTAATGTACATCAATAAGGGTACCTGATCTCAAACTAGGCAAGGTGGGGGACCAAAGAGAAGTCCAAACTTTACCTGTATGATGACCGTTTGTATACCTAATCCTGAATTGTATCCCACATCTTTAAAGTAAAATTTAAGTGCCAGGCTCAGTGACTCAGCCTGTAATCCCACGCTTTGGGAGGCCGAGGTGAGTGAATTGCCTGAGTCCGCGGGTTCGAGGCCCTCCTGGGCAACTTGGCGAGACCTCATCTCTACAATAAATCAAAAAAATTAGCTGGGCATGGTAGCACGTGCCTGTAGTTCCATCTACTTGGAAGGCTGTGGCGGAAGGATCGCCAGAGGCCAGCAGGTCGAGGCTGCAGTGACTGGGAACAGCCACTGCACTCCAGTCTGGGTGACTGAATGAGACTCCAACTCAAAAAAAAAAAAGTAAAATAAAATAAAATAAAATTTAAAATTTACATTTAATGTATAAAATGAATGTTTTATTATTAAACTGTATTATCAGACTGGATTTGAATACCAGCAAAACACAAATATTTTATAATTATACTGATGTTTAGATATTAGAATAATACAAATTACTTGAAATAAAGAGAAAAATTTATAATAAAAAAGTCAGTTTGTCAGGAAGATAACAATTTTAAATTTGTATGCACCTAAAAACATAACCACAAAATATATATTTTAAAATATGACAATCAAAAGGAGAAATAGACAAATCCATAATCATAGTGGGAGAGTTTAATGTACCTTTCCCCCAAACTGATAAATAATTAATGATACAAAAAATTAACAATCAGATAAATAATGAATGATTCAAATAAATTTCAAGATAAATTAGAAAATATTTTGATTGAAATTTAATACATTATGCAAACTAAGTGAATGAAAAAGTGAGATAATTATTAACTAGCATAGGTTTTAGCAAAATTTTTCTGTAAATGATCAGAAAGCAATATTTTCAGTTTTGTGGATCATATGGCTCATATCACACCTACTCAATTCTACCATCATAGCACAAATGCTTCCACAGACAGTAAGTAAATAAATGAGCATAACTGCGTTTCTATAAAACTTTATTTGAAAGAAAAAGTGACAGACTGGATAAGGCCTACTTTGCTGACTAAAAGAAAAACTAAAATTTGAATAAAAAGAAATATAATCAGAGTATATTTTTAGCTCAGCAGTGAACAATACTTAGTCTTAATATTGTAAACTCTGACTATTGACTTAAGCAAAAAGTATAATATAGTTATAATAAGAGTGGAGATGGTAAAAGAGCAAACTCATAACTATCAAGCAGGAAACAAACTGCTTAATTTATAAATCAAGAGAGTGCAATATAAGCACATTTTAACAATACTGGAAAAAACACTTGAAAAAGTTTAGGCCGCACTCGGTGGCTCAGCCTGTAATCCCACACCTTGGGAGGCTGAGGTGAGTGGACTGCCTGAGCCCGCGGGTTTGAGACCCGCCTGGGCAACTTGGTGAGACCTCATCTCTACAATAAATCAAAATATTAGCCAGGTGTGGTAGCGCGCACCTGTAGTTTCAGCCGCTTGGAAGGCTGAGGGGGAAGGATCGCCGGAGCCCAGCAGGTCTAGGCTGCGGTGGCTGGGAGCGGCCACTGCACTCCAGTCTGGGCGAGGAAGTGAGACTCCAACTCAAAAAAAAAAAAAAGTTTAAAGTGACTATCTCTGGGTAGTGTGCTTATAAAAAGGAAAGAAAGGAAGCTACTTTTTTTTAATCATTTGTATTATTACGATTTTAATTTTATGTGCATTTATTACTTAAATACAAATAATTTTACATTATGGAAATGAGAGGGAGAGTGAGAGAGATCATTACAATAAAAGCACCCAAATGAATCAAGACTGTGTTTATACTCCTTGGCATTATACCCTTTCCTTCCATCAAGAGGTGGAGTCTATTTCTCCACCTTCTTAATCTGGTTTGGCTTCATGACTTGCTTTAATCAATAGTATATTTGGGGATCGGAACAGAAGGCACGCTACAGTTACTGATACATGGAAATTTTGAAATCCAACTAAAGACACCTTCTCAGGTCCTCTTGCTCTAGGGGCAGAACATTTTCCTTGATTAGGCCTGGTTCTGCAATTTGGCAGTTGTTCCCTTATTCAGAGCCCTTGGAGCCAACTTCTAGGCTCTTGGCTCTGCCCCCTGGATCATGCTTCTCTTTCCATTAGAAATGACCCATGTTGAACTCAATATTTGAAGCTAAAAAGTTTCTTCTTAGAAAAAAAAACAAAGAAATGTGCACATCCTCTGAGCCAGCAATTCTGCTTTCAGGAATGTACCCAATGGACCTACTTACACAATATGTACATATATGTATGTATTTATTTATTTTTGTTTTTTGTTTGTTTGTTTTTTTGTTTTTGTAAATCAGGTCTCACTCTGTCACCCAGGCTGGAGCAGTGCCACAATCACAGCAACTGTAGCCTCAACCTGATGGCTCAGGCAATTCTTCCACCTCAGCTTTCCAAGTAGCTGGGACTACAGGCACACTCCACCACATCTAGCTAATACTTTGATTTATTGTAGAAAGGAGGTCTTGCCATGTTGCCCAGGTTGGTCTCCAAATTTGGGACTCAGGCACTCTTCTCGCCTCGGCCTCCCAAAGTAGTGGGATTACAGCCATGAGCCACTGCACCTGGCCCATGTGTGTATTTAGTTGCAATTGTGTAACATAAAAAAAAAACTAGAAATAATATAAATCAATTAATGGGTGTCTGGTGTAGATCACTGTAGTGACTGACACATGATAGAAGCTTAATTAATTAATGGGAGTCTGGTGTAGATCACTGTAGTGACTGACACATGATAGAAGCTTAATTAATATTTTTAATAAATGAATGCCTTGTTTATACAAAGAAATGCCTTGCAGCTATTTAAAAGAATAAGGTAAATCTACATGCTCCAATGTGGAAGATGACTCCAGTATGTGTGTGAAGTAAAAGTAAGGAAGTTATATGATAGTATTTTTGTATTAAAATATATATGTATATACATTTCTACATACATAAAACATATCTAAAACAATATGCCCTCACCTTTAAGAATTGATATTGGCCTAAGGAAAATGAGTGTTGCTGGGAGGGGATTTTAATTTTTGTTTTATATTCTCCTATATTGCTTGCCTTTGAACTCCTAAAGGAGTTTGCATTTATTTGTTTTTCATAACTAGCATGTATAACTTTAATACATGTATATATGTGTGTGTATTTACATATATGCTTTTTTCTTTTTCTTTTTTTTTTTTTTGAGTTGGCGTCTCACTCCATCACCCAGACTGGAGTGCAGTGGCCGCTCCCGGCCACCGCAGCCTCGACTTGCTGGTCTCCGGCGATCCTCCCGCCTCAGCCTTCCGAGTAGCCGGAACCACAGGCGCGCCCTACCATGCCCGGCTAATTTTTTTGGTTTATTGTAGAGATGAGGTTTCGCCTGCCCAGGCGGGTCTCGAACCCGCGGGCTCAGGCAATCCACTCACCTCAGCCTCCCAAGGCGCGGGATTACAGGCTGAGCCACCGAGCCC
>CAUYQG010130806.1:0-28417 GCA_963574415.1 Tarsius wallacei
ACCCAGCTAATTTTTTGATTTGTTGTAGAGATGAGGTCTCGCCAAGTTGCCCATGCGGGTCTCGAACCCGTGGGCTGTTGATTCTTATAGGATCTTCTTGATACTTAACAGGTTTCACAGGTCCTGAAAGCCATTCATAATTAAATGAGGAAAATAAGGTGCTTCCCTCCACCTTGGATTTTTGTGTATTTATTTTGAGTGATAGGGGAAAGCTGTTCTGTGATTCAGCACAACTTTGTCCAGGGTGGAGTGTGTCAGGCTCCAGCCTGTCTGCTGAAGGGAGGCTGCGGAATGAGTCTCATGATCCAGTGGTCAGTTCAAGCTGGTAGAGACCAGAGGCATCACAGGCAGGAAGAAGCATCCCATGCCCTCATCATCTTGATGTTGCCTCCTGTGCCCGGGCACCAAGGTTGCAAGTTTGAGGTGTGGCAAGTGTCCTCTGAGTTGGCATGGAGGGCACCTCTACCTCTCCATCTCCCAAGAGGAACCAGTCTTGGCTTGCCACTTGAGCGAGATGATGTTATCTTGAAAGTCAGAGCCCATTCTAGGCAGTAGCTGTCCTGGTCCAGGTTACAAACAGGTCTTGTGAGGAACTTGCCATTCCGCTCTGGTCTGTGTAACCAGGGCTCTTTGCGGATGTGTTCCAGGCGGGCTCTTCTAGCGAAGCCATCTTGAGCAGAATGAGCCAGGAGCTCGTCCCAGCTAGCCGAGTGGCCCTAGCCGGGGAGTATGGAGCAGTCACTTGCAGGTAAGTGCCCTCTGCCCACCAGATTGACTGAGAGTTCTGAGAGCAAAATCATAAATCTGTGAGCCCAGCACTCAGCACAATGTCAGACACCAAACCAAAATTAATAAAAGCTGAGTGATGTCGTTGATGACAGATTTTCAGTTAGTGGATAATTTGGTTTGAAAAAGATTACAAATCATCTGACCCCAAATGATGATGCATATAGGAAATTCACATGGGAGCAGGGGAGAGGCCATCCAAACGCCCAATTCGGAATGTTGGAAAATTGATCGGTTCCTCCTAAGCAATGCATGGGCGGAGCGCCACCTGCCGATACAAACAACTGTGTCCACAGGAGGGAGCACTCACTCCACTAATAGTTACAGCACCCCTGATGGTGTCAAGAGATTTTTTAAAAGGTGGTTTGTTTCCCACGAGTTCTCAGTGTGACAGCAGAACCCGCCAGTGGGGTGAGTACTAGAATAGAGTATGCTGGGGAACCAAGGGAGCCCCGGGAGGCGTGTGTGCTGCAGGGGAGAGGGCCGCTCAGAAGAGCAGTTTGTGCTGCCTTTTGAAGAATGACTGGGCATTACCGAGGCCAGGAAGTAGGGAAGAGGTGTTCCCATCAGAGGGAAGGCAGGCGGGTGGCAGCTGCACCTTCGGCTTGGTAAAGCCCCCACCTACAGGTGTGAAGGTTGCTGCTTGGGCTCATGACATGGATACACTTGTGCTCACCTGAGTATTTGTAGCCCACAGGAAGAGGTGGGACTGCTGCATTCTTGGTGATTTGCTAGAGGGCTGGCACACGGGACCGAGTTCTGTCAGAGATACCGTCAGCGTTGGCCGAGGAGCAGGGCTGTGCACAGCAGGCAGAGCCACTTGATCCAAAATGAGCCACTGTGTCTCAGCAGGCGGGGGCTTCTCAGAGGCGCGGGAGAGGGTAGGGCAGCAGGTGACACCACTACTGCTAACTACAGCTGGATCCATCCAGTCATTCAGAAGCGGTTTCCTAAGCTCCCATTTCATGCCAACTATTATGCTAGCGTGACTTGGAGAAATGTAGGCATGGTCCCTGCTTTATTCAGTGAATGTCTGTCACTCGTTAGACTGCAATGCTATGAGGACAGGGACTCCACAGCATCCCAACATGTCCAATACTTGGTGGGAAAATGATAAATTTTAGTTGGATGGATAATAGTAACAGCTAATATGTGCTGAGTCCTTACTCTGCTAAACATGATTCCAGGTACTTCCCATGTAAGAACAGCCTATGTGACATGTTACCACCCTATTCTTGCACTTGAAACTGAGCAGAGCAGTATGAGAGTCCCTCTTATCCCGATACATTTCAAGACCCCCAGTGGATGCCTGAAACCACAGATAGTACCAATCCCTAGAGATACTGTTTTTTTCCTATTCGAGTACATACATACCTGTGATAAAATGTAATTTATAAATTAGGCACAATAAGAGATCAACAGTAAGACTGAATAAGTTTAACAATATACTGTAATAAAAGTTATGTCAATGTGGTCTCTCAAAATATCCTGTTGTCCTGTACTCACCTCTTTTGGACTGTGGATAACTGAAATCACAGAAAGCAAAACCATGGATAAGGAGGGACCACTGTCACTTGGCCAGGGACTCAAAGGGTAGACCTGGAATTCAAACCTAGGCAGCTTGCCTCCAGGGTTAATTAACCCCCGTGTTCTACCACATGGAAGGGAGGGATGAATGGCCAAATCGATTGAAGGATGGGTAGAGGGGTCATCAAATGTGTTCCCCAACACTGTGTACAGTACTGGGCACATAGCAAATCTGTTATAAACATTTGCTAAATAAATGAGTGAATAAATGAATGTCACTGTTTGTTGTGGCCTTAGATGATCCAACTGTTGTATCTGACACTGGCCTCATATGTTTTTCCCACTTGGCTGAATAGAAAATCCAAGGGAAGTCCCAAGCAACTAGCCCCTCACCCCAACATCATCCGGGTTTTCCGCGCCTTCACCTCATCTGTGCCACTGCTGCCAGGGGCCCTGGTCGACTACCCTGATGTGTTGCCCCCACGTCTTCACCCTGAAGGCCTGGGCCATGGCCGGACGCTGTTCCTCGTTATGAAGAAGTAAGTGGGGGCAGGGGTGACAGGACCCTGGAGCTGGTCCCTGCCCTCCACATGCACCTTGAGCCTGGGGTTTCAGTAAAGAGGGTCCACACCCTTTGGGAGAGTAAGACCAAGCTGAGGGAGCACATCTGGAGAGCAGGTTCTCTTTAGGATGGTTTTTTATAAAAACAAAATCTCCTCTTCATCCAGAACATACTTTTACTGTAACAAAAGTTATGTGAATATGGTCTCTCTCTCAAAATATCTTACGCTCCTGTACTTACCTGTTTTCGGACTGCAGATAACTGAAACCATGGATAAGAGGGAGCTGCTGTCACTTGGCCAGGGACCCAAGGGGACTCACAGCTTGCCTTGCCTGTTTTTAACATCAAAACAGTTCTCCTTCCTCACCCTCTGTACCGCCTGACTTTGCTGGGATGGATGTTCATTACTTTGAACATGGGGAGCCTCAGCTCTTTCCTAATTTCAGGATGGTGGGTGGGAATAGAAAGGATACATAGGAAAGAAAGAGACCAGGGAGTGGGGTAGGGGAGGCCTGAGCCTACTGGGAATAAGTGCTAGAGGGCACTGACGCGTGCCCAGAGGCCCTGTCCTCTCTCCCCCAGCTATCCCTGCACCCTGCGCCAGTACTTGCACATGAATGCACCCTGCCCCCGCCTGGCCACCATGATGGTTCTGCAGTTACTGGAAGGTGTGGACCATCTGGTTCAACAGGGCATCGCACACAGGGACTTGAAATCTGACAACATCCTCGTGGAGCTGGATGCGGGTAGGTGTCTGTCAGCCTCTGAGCCTCTGGGGCACCAGCTGGGAGGTCAGGAGCATGAGGGTACTTCAGGCCCTCTTTGGTTTTTGTGTTCTAAGTCACTGAGTCTTCATTTAGCTCAGACACAACAGTTGAGCAGTCTCCTTCCGAATGAAGCTTTTGTTCTTATGGAGAGACTGAACATTCTCTGTGGAGAGTTCCCAATTCCTTTCTGTTGCCTACTCACAGAACAAGAACCTCAGTGCAGTAAACGTTTGTGAATAAAGTAAAAGAAAGGTAGCTCATTATAAAAAATAATTTTCAAACAATGAAAGCTATCCAGCTGTAATCCCAGCTGCCTCTGGAAATGAGTTCCCCGGATATTTTATCATTATTATCTTTTAGTTGGAGTGTCACTCTGTTGCCCAGGCTGGAGTGCAGTGGCACACTCGCAGCCACTGCGGCCTCGACCTGCTGGGCTCGGGTGATGCTTCCGCCATAGCCTTCCAAGTAGCTGGAACTACAGACACGTGCCACCACACCCAGCTAATTTTTTATTTATTGTAGAGATGAGGTCTCGCCAAGTTGCCCGGGCCAGTCTCGAACTTGTGGGCTCAGGCAATCCTCTCACCTTGGCCTTCCAAAGTGATGGGATTATAGGCATGAGCCACCACATCTGGCCACCTGGTGATATTTTAAAGGAAATTCATATATCTGGTAAATTTTTGAGCTAGATTTAAAACAATGGCTTTCTGAAGGAATTCTGCATGAATCCTTTTACAAATAACTGTATGTATCCTAATGTACCTGCTTCTTAGGTTTGGATTTGGGGTTTAAAATTCAAGTCAAAGACTCCTGGGGTATAAGGGGCCCTAAGAGATCATCTGAGCCAAGCTCCAGCTCCTTTGTCTTGGGGACAGCTCCAGTTACCAGACAGTTATTGAGATTGAGTCAAACTCTTACTCAGTCCTTCACCATGCCCATGTAACTGGCCCTCCTGTTCAGCTGTCTTGCTGGCCTGTGCTCCTGGACCAACCCTGAGTCCCTGCTAGCACCATGTCTCACTGATGGCTTTAGTAGGGACAGAGGGCCCTCAGAGGGAAGGAGAAGGGAAGAGAATGGGTCATTCACATCTGCCTGCTTCTTCCCAGATGGCTGCCCCTGGCTGGTGATCACAGATTTCGGCTGCTGCCTGGCTGATGAGCGCATTGGCCTGCAGTTGCCTTTTACCAGCTGGTACGTGGATCTGGGCGGAAACAGCTGCCTGATGGCTCCTGAGGTGAGTCCCGCTGATGTGTCATCCTTCATCAGCAGCTCTTCCACCAAGCTCCCACTAAGTGATTAGAACAGGACTTGATGCCTCATTATTTGCTCAATACCTCCATCTTTTCTGACCCATAATTTGGCACAAGTTCCTTGCCTACCATTTTGCTTTACTCTAGATTTTCCTAGTGCTCCCGGGAGATGTGAGTTTTGTCAGCATAAATTGGGCAGTCTGAGCAGATTCTCATGGGTCTGTGCCAGATTCTGGGTTCCTTGGGACAGAGTTCACACTAGCCCATGAATCAGATGGTGCACAGGAGCATAAAAAAGTTAAGACATGCCGATAGCATGACATCTCATCCATTGCTTTCTGAGCAGGTGTCCACAGCCCGTCCTGGCCCCAGGGCAGTGATTGACTACAGCAAGGCTGATGCCTGGGCCGTGGGAGCAATCGCCTATGAAATCTTTGGGCTCACCAATCCCTTTTATGGCCAGGGCAAGGCCCACCTTGAAAGCCGCAGCTACCAAGAGGCTCAGCTCCCTGCACTGCCTGAGTCGGTGCCTCTAGACACGAGACAGCTGGTGAGGGCACTGCTCCAGCGAGAGGCTGGCAAGGTGAGGCTGTTCCCAGGCTTCACAGGGACTGTGTGGGTGGAAACCTCCGTTCACATTCCAGGGTGAAGGTCAGGCTTGGGCTGGCACCACAGTGACAGAGCCTCTGTCTTATAAAGGTGAAGGCCAATTACAGGAGAACACAAAAGATTTTTTAGTACAAATAAGAGCAGGGGAGCTAGTCACCAAATCCTTAGTCAGAATTCTAGCAATGTGACTTTAGTTGCTTAAAAAGTTACTCAGAAAAGGTGCATTTTTGAGAAATGTTTAATAGGGATGTAGCTTATGGAAACAGTGAGAGAAAATCAGACCAATAGATGAGAAAACATCTCCCGAGAGCAGATCCTGCCATTGAGAAATTAACATAAAGACATCTAAAGGCAGACCTATGTGAGCCATGGCTGGGGTGGCAGGTCTGGCTCAGATGGCAGGCTTAGTGCAGAGAGCCGAGCCAGACATGCATCCCAGCACTGTTCTGCATGTGACCTGCCATCCTGGTCACAACTGGTGTTCAGTGAAGGTTGGCTAGAATAACTGCAACCAGTTATGAAGTGATAGGAGGCAACCTACCCTGGTTCAGGGGACCAGGCAGAGCTGTACATGGGGCAGGGCCTCTCACGAGGGGCAAGGCTGTTCCAGTGATGCAGACTGTACACGTGAAAAAGCCTGGAGTATGGCTAGTGAGCAGCTATTACTTGTCAGCTGAGCGAAGGGCATGCATGGGAGAGAGAGGGTGAAGAACCAGGGTGGGCCAGAGAAGGGAAGATCCTGAAGTGACAGTTCACAGTGAAACGGGTTGTGGGCTGAGCTGTGTTACAGCAGTTCTAGGCTTCAGCTTCCCTTCCTGTTACAGAGACCATCCGCCCGTGTCGCTGCAAATGTGCTTCATCTAAGCCTCTGGGGTGAACACATCCTAGCCCTGAAGAATCTGAAGTTAGACAAGATGACTGGCTGGCTCCTCCAACATTCGGCTGTCACTCTGTTTGCCGACAGGCTCACAGAGAAGAGCTGTGTGGAGACGAAAATGAAGATGCTCTTTCTGGCTAACCTGGAGTGTGAAGCGCTTTGCCAGGCTGCCCTCCTCCTTGGCTCATGGAGGGCAGCCCCATGATGGCTGTGCACGGGGCTAGTGAATTACTAAAAGAACTTAGCAGAATTTGTGTTGTGATGATCTGTGAAAGTTGAGGGGGTGTCATAGGTGTGAGAGGTGGGGGCCAGGAGGCAAGATGGCACAGAGAGGGCTGGTCAGCCAGAGAAGGCCTCAGGCTTGGCAGGTGGAAGAACTTGAGTCAGAGTTCATGGTCTGCAGTTACTACCTTTAGCTGTGAGATTTGGGAAGACTCCTATCACCTGTGTGGACTTAAATTCTCTTAAATGAAGAACTTGGTCTAAGTCAGGAGCTGGCCAACTTTCTGTAGAGGACCAGGTAGTAGATACTTTGAAGTTGTCATAACTGCTCAACTCTGTCACGGCACAAAAGCAGCCTTAAATCTGTATACAAACAAGCATGGCTGTGTTCCAGCAGAGCTTTATTTATGGACACTGAAATGCTATTTTCATGTGTCACTAAATAGTCTTTTACTGTTTTTTTCAACTATTTAAAAATGCAAAAACCATTTTTAGCTTGCAGGCCATCCAAAGACAGGTGGCAGGCCAGATTGGCCCATGGCCAGTTTGCCAACCCCGGGTCTAGATAAATTCAAGGGGCCTAAGTCTAAAAAAAAAGTTGACTGATCACTAGGTCCATTTGTGTATCAGTGCTAAAAACAATGTAATAAGATTATTCCTTTGTACAAATCCAAAGGAACACGTTCTCTGAGCAGGCAAGAAGGTAACTCAGGCATGACTGCTGACCAGAAAGCCCCATCTTAAACCCTGGTCCTGCCTTTACAGACCTCTGAAAAGGGAATGGCCAACCTGGGATGTCAGAAGAGGCTAGGCTTAGGAGGGTTAGACCTGTGTCCACACTGCAGAGAAGCCAGGCCAAGACAGTGGTTGTTGGTGGCAGAATTTGGCTGTGACTTGAACGTTGTTTGAAAGAGGCAGCATTGCACTAGTCCGCATGTGCTACCTGGGCTAAGGCAGCCATGTGCACAGGCCAACATACTCAGGTATCAGAGGGAAACAGCCAAGTGCAGCCCCGTGGTGGGGAGCCTCTGCACTTGTAGTTAGGCATTCTGGACCAGCTGCACTCAGATACTTTAGAAAGTTATCTTGCAGGTCTTGCAGGTAGTGAGTTAATATAGCATGGCTAAAGTACACGATGAGATGGAAATTAACAGTGTGGTGATGTATACTCACAGACTCCCCTGTTGACTAGCTATTCTAACAGGAATTGAGAAATATTAAATGTAGAATATTAAATTAAATTAAATACAACTGCAAAATACACATATTCCTTGAACTGAATATTTGGCTTTAGGAATGACTCTTCTACCCCAAAGATGAGGACATCTTGCGGGCAGATATCAACACTGGGGTGATTTCTCATATAATTTTAAACATGCCTTCTGAGAACACAGCTATTGCTTAAAGCAAGGTGAACATCTAGTGATGGATCTTTTCAGCCAAGCCATTCTGATTCTAGGCTTCCCATCTTCATGATTCCCCATGCCCTCAGTGTACTAACTGCTTTATTTTACCCCTTGAGAGGTTATGAAGCGCTGTCATTTCACAGTCAAAGAAAAGACCATCCCGTCTTAGACCAGTCAGTCTTAGGCCAAGTTCAGAGAAGCCACTTAGGATTTTGAATCCAAATAGCACCCCACCGTTAGCAAAGCATGGCATGGTCAGGTGAGGCTCGAGGACAATGTTTCTCTTTATTTTAGAAATGAGAGTGACTGCACATATGAAAAATACCACTTAGCGATTCAAGGTGGAAAACCTTACGCAAAAATGATTCCCTGACTCCCACCCTTGTTACCCAGTGTTGCATCTCCCACAGAGGTAAAGTTGTGACATTTTCCCACGGCTTTAAAAAACAAAACCTCACCCCTAATAAAACTCCTGGCTCTGTGTTGTAAAGAGTCCCAGGGCTCTGGCCCTCAGTCAGACTTCTCCTTCTCCTTCATGTGTAAGAAGACGATGCTGAAGATGAAGAGCCCCAACATCATGGAAAAGGCGCTGGCATAGTAGGGGTAGGCCGAAGGGATGAAGCGCTCATACTGCGTGTGCTGGAGTGGCCTCACTGACACCTGGGACAGGACAGAAGTGACAGAACAGTGGCCTGGCCACTGGGAAGCCTGAGCAGGGCACACACTGGCTGAAAACAGGGACTGCCACCTGTGCTTACCTGAGTGGAAGAATACAGGTGAGTGTAGCCTAGCCGGTTGTAATCCACTTTAAACTGGAACACGCCATACACATCAGGCAGCTTGAACTGAACGCTGTATTTGCCACCTGGGAAGAAGCAACACAAGCAACCAGGTGGGATTTCCAGAGCATTTCTCAGCTGGGCCTCTGGAGAGCATGCAAGAGGTGGGGGTGTCTCCCTGTAGCATCCTCTTGAGGGAACTACACCTACCTTTCCTCTTCAAGAAGGTCCTCACAAAAGGATCGATGCGGACAAACTCCAACTGAATGTCATCACCATCAAAGGGGATCCACCTTCCATTTGAGAGCTGCTCGATCACAATGCTATACTCCTGAGACAGAAGGTCAGGTTAGCCAGGGTGGCCAGTGGCTGCAGGGCTGCCCTTCATTCCCATCCCATGAACATGGCAAGCATGCCCAGGAGTTCTGAAACCCTGCAATGGCTCTGCCACCCAGCCCTGGACAGTGACTGACCACACCCCCTGGCAAGGCTCATGTCTCCAGCTGAGCAGCCCTACCTTGTCACAGGCCCCAATTCCTTTGCATAGTATGCACACCAATCAAAGTCTGGACCTGAAGCACCCTCCTGGGCTGGGATCTGTCAGGCACTCTCAAACATGCATGCTTCCACATGTGCTGCTCTCTTGCCTGACAAACTCATCCTTAAGACCCAACTGAAACATCACTTCTATAAATCCAACTTCCTGGGCAGAGTGAAGCCCCTCCCACTGCTGTTTCTCCCCCACAGCAAAACATACCTCTTCAAAAGAAGGTCTCCTAAGAGGACCGGTTTACATGCCTGTACCTGCACCTAAATTGACTGTTTCGGGTGTACAGATTAACTTATTCATCCTTACTGTGCTCTTTAGGCCCGGCACAGAACTGTTCAATAAATGCTTCTGAGCTGAGTTCAAACAACTTGGCCAAAACCTCAGGGCCCTCTTACCCCAAGAAGATCTTACCACCAGGTCAGTAACAGTGTAGGCATTGGGCGGGGCTGTCTCGCCCACTCGATGATGGGACACAGGCCCCACACGGAGGACACCCTCCTCTTTGAACACCCAGCGGGAGAGGGCCACAGCTAGCTCGTAGTTGCCTGTCTGGGAATACCTGCAGGAGCGAAACAGAAGCAGCTAGGGCACCAGCACCACCTTTCCGGCAGCATCTGGTGGCCAAGATCACTCATGTCCACAAGATAGAGTGCACAGCCAAAGTTCTGCCTATGGGCTGCATGTACCTGGGACCTCGGGTTAGAAGGAACACAGGAAAAAATGGAAAGACATGGGTGGTGGTGTTGCTCTGGGTGTCAGCTGCACAATAAATACACAACTTTCTAAAAGAAACAGTGGAGGTTGGGGTCTCTAGACAAATTGTTACTACCTTAAAAAGGTGAGAGTGCCAACACCAGCAATATAGCATCAAAGTCAAGTCCTGAAATAACCAACAGCACCTGACACAGCCTCTGACACTTTAGCTAGAAGGCTCCTTTCTCCCCATCTGAGTCATATATACACCGTTCCACCCAGACACAAGCCCCAGAGCCTCCTGGCAGCTACCTCTGGGAGCCGGGTGTGGCCTTCTGCACTGCTGAGTTGAAGAAGGCATCGCTGAAGAAGTCAAGGGAGCCGCTGAAGATGACCCGGGCATTGTTCCTGGCCTGGAGCCCAGCAATCAGGAGGGTGTTCTTCCCCACCGCATGGGGATACTGAGAACAAAATGAGGCTGTCACCCAAGCAGTTCCAAGTAAAGGAAAAGCTGCCAGGCCTCCAGCGCAAGAGGACAGAGAGTCACACCTAAACCACCTTCACCCCTACCCGAGGGAGAAGCCTGCTTCTGCCCCCTTCTGTCCCTATTCCTACCAACATGTCATGTCCTCTGCCTCAGCAAAGTGTGCTTTCCCGCTCCATTCTTATTTCCAGTAAGAAAGTGTTCTGCTGCTGGGCCAAGAGCTGGAGGCCTGGAGGCTGCAAGGCCCTTACCTGGGTGATAGGTTTGTCTGGGAAGAAGGAGTAAGAGGTAGAAGAGCCTGTCAGGATGTCCAACACCAAAGAATTGTCGGGATCAGCGACCATCCTGCAGTAGGAGCAGAGAGCAGCCCAACAATTACCCCAAGAGATGAGCCCAAAGGTCATGGGATCCCCTAGGACCAGTTCTCCCAGGAATGACTCCTTCTTTCTTAACAGCCACACAGCTCTCGTCTGACGGAGTCTGACTCTTAGTATGCCTTCCCCTACTCACTCACCCGACACCTCGAAATAGGATGGGGTTTAGAGATGACTTGCCAACGATGGTCGGAGCCTTCAGCAGGTTCTCAGTGTCAGCCACGATGAGTGTGTGCTGCGAAGAGCAGATGGAAGAATGAGTGGGCAGAGAAAGGTTCCCCGCACCGGAGAGGCCCTTCTCACTCCCCTCCTGGTTTCCAGGCTAAGCTGAGCTCGCTGTGCACGCCTAAAACCTGGATGGTGATAGGCCTGATTACCTGGCCAAGGTCGGAGATGTCATAGTTGTGATGGTCAATGACAGCTGTTTTCTCCTCATCAAACTCAATCCCGCACTCACTGCCCAGCTCTCGAAGAGGGTCACCTGCAGAGACCCAAGAGATGCCTGGCTGAGCCCTTCCGTGAGGCTTTGGGCCAAATGTCCTGGCTTCCTCACAACTCCCTCTCTGCTGGGCAGCCTTAGTGCCTCCCCCAGTGGACCTCTGAACAAGAGTATGGTATCCTGCCTCCAGGGGTCAGAGTCTGCATTGGTAAAATAGTTCCCTCAATGACTCCCTGGCCACCCCACCCAGCAAATGCCAATTTGGCAACCTGTGTGTGTAAAGCTCTCCAAGTTCCCTGGCGAGATGGTGGAACACACCAGCATTTCCCAGGTGAGACTCACCAATGTCCGAGCTAGCAGCTACCAGGACGCTGCCTCCACCATCAATAAAGGCACTGATGGTCTCCACATTGATGTTGCCTCCAAAATCTGAAAGAAGGCACCAGACAAGTGACCCAGAGGTCTCTCACTGCTCCTCTGACACATGTGGGAAGGGAAGCAGTGACGTGCAGACCCATGATCCATCACGGAGCTGCTCCCTCTGGAGGCGGGAAGGAGAGGGAGGTTTACCAGGTGACAGCAGGCAAGTCACTCTCCAGCATGAAGACTCAAATAACAGCTCAGATTTATTAACTTTTAGAGGTTTAGATGAAACAACAGTCAAACAGCTACTACTCACATTTGTCAAGTTAGTTGTACACATATCTTTTTTTTTTTTTTTTTTTGAGTTGGAGTCTCACTCTGTCACCCAGACTGGAGTGCAGTGGCCGCTTCCGGCCACTGCAGCCTCGACCTGCTGGGCTCTGACCATCCTTCCGCCTCAGCCTTCCAAGTAACTGGAACTACAGGCATGTGCTATCATGCCCGGCTAATTTTTTGATTTATTGTAGAGATGAGGTCTTGCCAAGTTGCCCAGGCGGGTCTCGCACCCGTGGGCTCAGGCAATCTACTCACCTCGGCCTCCCAAAGTGCTGGGATTACAGGCTGAGCCACCGAGCCCAGCCTAGTTGTACAAATTTTAAGTCACACATGAAATATTCATTTGTCAATGCTGCATTGTCCACACATTTCATGAAACAATGCAATTCACACTGCTAGCCTGAACTTTTCACACCAGTATCCCTGATCGCCAGAGCCATGTCTGAGGCCGCCCACCCCAGCTTTCCAGAGCCTGTCAATTCCACTTCATTTAACCTTTCACACCAGTATCCCTGATCGCTGGAGCCACATCTGGGGCCTCCCACCCTGGCTTTCCAGAGCCTGTCAATTCCATTTTGTCCAAGTTGTTTGAAAAGCCAGGCAGTAAAGGGCACTAACCAGACCTCAGCAGCAGCTGTGCAGGTGGGCGGAGTGGCAAGCCTCCCATACCTTCTGACAGTACAACCCCAGAGCATGGGGACAGACTGACACAGGCATTGAATCTGTGTACGATGCCATCACTTGATACTACTACTTACTGGCTTAGTATTAACAGTTCTATTAGTCCTACAGATTTATATTCATGGTATTCACAACAGAGCCACTCAGTATATTTTAAAACAGAGATCATCAAAAGGGCTCATTAATTTCCAACATTTATAACTGCAATCCTATCCTGTTTTGGTTAAACAATTGGGTCAGGTGACTACTGCCACAAGCATCCAAAATTAGCACCGAGTGGGGCTCTTTTAGGCTCAAGAGCCTCCCCAAAGCATATTCTGATGTTCAACATAAGGTAATGTGGGAGTGTTCAGTGATTTTCGTGTGAGCTAGAAAGAAAAATAAAGGGGATAATGTGGGAGGAAGCTATTATGCCAAGGTTAAACGAAGACCTGACAAGCGACGTGTGAGGTGACGTGAGTGACCCAGGCAGTACGTGGGGTCAGAGGATCCTAGGCATCAAGAATGACAGGTGCATGTCCCTAATGCAGGTGGCACAGTAACCAGGTGTGGGTCTACTGGAGAGAAAGGGGTAAGGCCAGGGTGAAGCCAGGGGGCAGGTCACATAGGGCTTTGTGTGCCACGTGAGGGCTCTGCTATGGGGAGCCACTGGAGGGCTCAAGGCAAGAGACTGACAGGATCTCATTTATGTTTTTTTTTTTTTTGAGTTGGAGTCTCACTCTGTCACCCAGGCTAGAGTGCAGTGGCACACTCCTGGCCACAGCAAACTTAACCTGCTGGGCTCAGGCGATCCTTCCAAGTACCCAGAACTACAAGTGTACACTACCATGCCCGGCTCTCTCTTGTTTATGTTTTTAAAGAATGAATCTAGCCGGGCTCAGTGGCTCAGCCTGTAATCCCGCGCCTTGGGAGGCTGAGGTGAGTGGATTGCCTGCGCCCTCGGGTTCGAGACCCGCCTGGGCAAGCGAGACCTCATCTCTACAATAAATCAAAAAATCAGCCAGGCGTGGTAGCGTGCACCTATAGTTCCAGCTACTTGGAAGGCTGAGGCAGAAGGATCGCCGGAGCCCAGCAGGTCGAGGCTGCGGTGGCCGGGAGCGGCCGCTGCACTCCAGTCTGGGCGACAGAGTGAGACTCCAACTCAAAATAAATAAATAAATAAATAAATTCCCCCTCAAATCAGAACTAGGCCCAGATCTAGAGCAAGGGAGATGCCTGCAAGTAGAGGACAAAAGGTCTCAATTCTGAGGGAAGAAATTGGGCCCTCTCTTCCCTTCCTGCCTCACCCTGGTGCACAGGCTCAGGGCATCAGGGGTTCTACATCAGGGGCTCAAGATGTGGCTATGGTCTCTGTTTCACAATGTCTTAGGTCAATAGACATTGCGAGAAAGCGTCTCACACTTAAGCTGTTGGAAATATCCCACATTTTACAAACACCTGAAAGGTGGGCATACACTGCTATCATGTCCTGTCTTAAAAATAAGTACTCTTTGGGTTTATTTACAACTTCTGTTCAGAAGATTCCATAGGATGCACTCACATTATATAAAACTTGTGAAAAAATGACACCTCCCAGTCCCTAAAACAGTAATTTCAGATGTTTACATATGCACTCATTTTTCTTTTAATGTTCTGTGACTATAAATGTCCCACTCCTAGGTGTCATAAAAGGCAACATGAAAAGTGAATTTAAATGCATCAAGTCTTCCTTGCTAAAGGCATGAGGGCAGAATTGCTTATTCTTCATTCAGGAGTGACCAGTTCAGTGGCTGACCCAGGAACTCTGGTCTGGGGGTCATAAGGGCCTTGGTGCATGCACCAGTGGGGCCATGAGTATGTTCCTCAGTGTCCTCATCTGTACAATCCACTCATTCAGCAGCACTTTCTGAGGACCACAGAGGGCCAAGCACTATACCAGAATCTGTGGTTACAGAGATAAATAAGGCCTGCACCTCTACCCTCAGAAACCCAGTCTAAGAAATGACTAGTATACTTAATGCTTACTATGTGCCAGAAATTGTTCTTCAACTTTACACATTTACATAGCATTGCAGATCCTTCCATCAGCTCTATGAGATAAACAGTATTTGCTATGGTCTGAATGTTTGTGTTCTGGTCAAATTTATATGCTGAAATTCTAACCTGAAAATTCATGGATTTAGGAAGTGTGGCCTTTGGGAGGTGATTAGATCACGAGGGCTCATGAATGGGATTAGTACTCTTATGAAAGAGACCCAAGAGAGATCCTCATTCCTTCTGCGTTTAACAAGGCAAACGCGAGATGTCTGTGTATAAGGAAGTGGCTCCTTCTTGAGAAGGAGCCCCTCTTTCACCAGACATCCAATTTGCCAGCACCTTAATCTTGGACTTCCAGCCTCCAGAACTGTGATTTATAAGCCATCCAGTCTATGATCTTTTGTTACAGCAGCTGGATCAGACTAAGACACTATTATTAATATTATGGATACTATTATTATATTCATTTTACAGAAGAGGAAAACTAAAGCACAGAGAGATTCATTTACCCCAAAACAAACCTAGTCTAAAATAAACCTTGGCCACCTGGCTTTATAGAGTCACACCATTAATCACCACATGATTATGCCTCAATATGTATTTACATAATAGACCTTGATGCAAATAACACAGACGAATAGAGCACAGCAATTAATTTTATCTGAACAAAGTTAAGGGAAGCATCAGACATGACTCTGTATCTCAGCCAAGAAAAATGAGTAGGATTGCACCCAGCAGGGATGGGAGAGAGAAACAGACAGCTGGGGATTCAGCAAGAGGAAACAACTGGAGATGGCGCAGAGTCAGGGACCTTAAAGGAAGCCACGGTGGAAAGAGCAAGGCCATGCGGGTGAGACTGAAGAGTGAGGGCACAGGTCTGGTATACAGTTCCTTTTAGTTCCTAATCCTGCAACATACCGAAAAGTTGCATCCACCATCCTTCATTTAAGGACATGCAATTCTTGTCTATGCATTAATCATTCTGGGTTTAAGGAGACATTATCCTTCTCTTCCTACCACCAAATCAATTTTCCTTTAACCAGCTTATATAATGCATTGTATATTTCGATGCAAATATTTTAAGTACTTGATACTACAGAATAAACAAGTAGAACATTAACTCAGTGCACAGCACCCTCTTCATTCTGTCTGCATCACCTTAGTGGAGGGAGGGCCTCATGTATTGCCTGCAGTATCTCCAATCCTTGTCTCCTCTTCTGTGTGGCATGATTCTACTCATTTGATTTCTTAAGCCCTTCCCAACTTTACAGGCATTGATTGCAGCACAAAATCTGTCCCCCATAGCATGATACTCACTGCCTTTCTCTATCGGTTGCTATCTAACCTTCAGCCCCCTTCTCACCACTCCTCACCCCTCCATCCTTATCCCATCTATCCCAAGCTCCTGCCCCACCAAGCTACTCTCCATTTGGAGAGGACTTACCTGCTGCCTGAATCATGGCTTTTCTGACAACCCCAGAGGGCTTGTCACTCCATCTTCTCAGAGCTCTCTGCTCTGCGTGCCAGTACCCACCTTATCATCCAACCATATCTAGAATACATAGGTATGTTTCTGCGGTATTCACCTGGATCTGCTTTTCTTATAATCACTCAACCAACAAATGCACTCACATCTAGTGACCATGTGAAAACCAGGTCTGCTAAGTTATTAAATATTGATGTGATAGGTAGTCACTACTTACAAGATGGAGGGCTTTTTAGCATTTATTATTTAATATTCTTAAGATACATTTATCAACTCATTCACCAAATACATATTGAGCCTCTGTTCCTTGCATACACCAGACACTGGTGATAGAGCAGTGAGCAAGACAGTGGTGAGGACGCCACCATCACAGAGCTGACAAAACATTCCAGGTGGGCAAATAGACAAACACAAAAAGAGACATCAACGTGACCATCGGAGACTCAAGTGAGTTCTCGTCAACAAGAACTCATCAGCAGGTAAAGATGTCATAACTGGAGGAAGCTGCTTAGATGGAGAGTCAAAGGTGGCCTCTCTGAGCTACACCTGGTGGGTGCACATGGATCAGCCATGAGAAGAACTGGAACTGGATTATCCAGGCTGAGGTGATAGCACTCATACAGACCCAGGTGGGAAAGTACTCTGGAAGCATTTGGAACAAAGGAGCCAAGTACAGCTACCGTGAATATTAGCGAGGAGGAGAGACAGGACAGACATAACCATTAAATGAGAGAAAACACATCAAGTGCCTAGTAGGTGCCTAGTTAATGGTGCCTATTCATCATCATCATCATCATATCAGTTTAGAGAGACAAGAGATAGGTCATGCAGATAACTGCAGCCTATGAAAAGAAATCGGTGTTTTAATCTAACAAAAATTGTAAGTCACTAATGTGCTTTTAGTTAGTAAGTGACATAGTCCAATTTGTTGTTTTAAAAGATCCCCTGGCTACTGGAGGGAGATTAGAGCAGGAAAGTGAGTTAGGAGACCTTTATAATAATCTAGACAGGAGCTTAACAACATAAAATGTTTAAGCACATCTCTTATTTTGACCTTGACACACTTCATAAAGATGAAATTCTGTGTTTTTGAGTCTGCCAAGCAATTTTGACAGAAGATGTTTGTATCTTCTGATGCCTATGTTTAGTTATAAGCAAATTTATTTTGCTCTCAAGAATCCCACTGAGAGCCGGGCTTGGTGGCTCAGCCTGTAATCCCGCACCTTTGGGAGGCTGAGGTGAGTGGATTGCCTGAGCCCGCGGGTTCGAGACCCGCCTGGGCAAGCAAGACCTCATCTCTACAATAAATCAAAAAACTAGCCGGGCGTGGTAGTGCGCGCCTGTAGTTCCAGCTACTTGGAAGGCTGAGGCGGAAGGATTGCCGGAGCCCATAAGGTCGAGGTTGTGGTGGCCGGGAGCGGCCATTGCACTCTAGTCTGGGCGACAGAGTGAGACTCCAACTCAAAAAAAAAAAAAAAAAAAAAAGAATCCCACTGGGGTGTTTTTCAATACCAATGACCAATTCTCTAATTTTCTGAGTAGCAGCTGAGTGTCCCATGATTCAATTAGATTCTGACATGACCCAGGGTTAGTGTCAAATCCCACAAGTTGGGGCTCAGTCCAACAGTATTGCCCCACTTCAGACACTAGTCACAAGTCCCAGGGCTTTCATACTCCTGACTGTTCCTAAGACCCCCTCCTCAGGCTTGATCGTTTCTGTGAAGGCATGATCATTTCCCAGGAAGGCATGCATACTACTTATTATTATGAGTTTATTATAAATGATGCAACCCGGGAAGAACCAAATGGGAGAGATGCACAAGGGTAGAAAACGGGAGGAGGCACGTGGCACTCCCATACCCTCCTCAGGTGTGCCACCTCCTAACACCTTGTTGTGCTCACAACCTGGAAGCTCCCAAACCCTGTTGTTTAGGAGTTTTTATAGCAGTTTCATCCTATAGGCATGATCAGATATTACCTCCGTCTACAGACCCTCTTCCCTCCCAAAGGTTGAAGATTAGGGCTGAAAGTTTCAGGCTTCGCATAAGGTTGGATCTCTCTGATGACCAGCCCTTGTCCAGAAGCCCACCAAGAGTTATCTCATTAGAACAAGAGATATTCCTATCACCCCATCACTCAGGAAATTCCATAGGATTTAAGAGCTGTTTGTCAGGAACAGGGACAAAGACCAAATTATATCTATTATTTACTATGCCACACCCACCATTGGACAAAGTTAAGTATTTTTCCTGAGAAAAACACTCTTGTTAATTCCATTTAGGATCAAATCAATGGGTACATAAATATAATATGTTAATCATCTATAAATAACTATTACGATCTGCTAGAATGGCATATGTCAGGCTAGGTCAACCCTGTGAATCTGTGATAACTCATTGGCTTCTGAGTATAGGATTATTAACTCCCAAAGAGCAGGTACAATGGTTGTTGTTTTTTGTTTTTTTTTTTTTCCCTTTGTATTGGCAAATGTTTGGCATAGGCCCTGGAACATAAGTGCTCAATAAATGTTTCCCAAATGCATGAATGAAAACTGTGGAAACATGGCAGTAAGAAATGATCCCTGCCGGGCTCGGTGGCTCAGCCTGTAATCCCGAGCCTTTGGGAGGCTGAGGCGAGTGGATTGCCTGAGCCCACGGGTTCGAGACCCGCCTGGGCAAGCGAGACCTCATCTCTACAATAAATCAAAAAAAAAATTAGCCGGGCATGGTAGCGCGCGCCTGTAGTTCCAGCTACTTGGAAGGCTGAGGCGGAAGGATCGCCGGAGCCCAGCCGGTCGAGGCTGCGGTGGCCGGGAGCGGCCACTGCACTCTAGTCTGGGTGACAGAGTGAGACTCCAACTCAAAAAAAAAAAAAAAAGAAATGATCCCTTCTCTTAAGGAGCTAAGAATCCATTTGGGAAGAAAACAAAGATATGATCACTTAAATAATAATTCTTGTTGCAACAGGAGAAGTACATATGTGGTTAAAGCTCTCAGACTTTGGCATTATTCTGGCTCTGAGTGCGCTAGCCACGTGCCCTTTGGTGTGTGCCATGACTACAGCTGAACCATCTCCAAGAAGCCAGCTACTTTGCTTTTGGCTGGAGGAAGACTTGGGTGGCCACTCCTGCCAATTTCAGCTGGATGCTGGCCATGTGTTGGCAGCTCTGGGAAAATGCGACCTCCTATTTCATTATGTTCCACACAGGCTCATCTCCAGGACTGGTTCTGGCTGCTGCCAATGAACTGGTGTGGAGCAGTGGAGTGGAGCAGTGGCTACCTCACAGGCAAGGGACTCATTAGTCTAGACTCCACCAGATGATTCAGTGGCCCGCAGGCCTACCCTGTATGCCTGGCCTCTTACCCCACTCCAGCTGGGATGGTGCCCTCCCAGACCCTCCCCCTTGCTGTCTTTACAATACCATGAGTTTAAAATGCTGAAAACAAGGCTCTGAGCCAAATCACCATTCTTTCCCTCACACCCATCCTTCACCCTTTCTAAATTATCAAAGGTACATCACATTCAGAAAACCAAACCAGAGAAGCCCAGCAGAAAATGAAGACGATGTACCATGATGCTCAGCCCTTGACACATCGACTTCCTCAACTGCACTCAAATGTTATCAAGAGCATGACATTTTTATATAAAACTGAATGTGATTATGGTACTATCTGCTCATTTCTAACGCTGCCCCAAATCTAGCTCGACACAATCTATTGTTCATTCTCTCAATTGTCTACTGCTTCTTCCTTCTATTTATGTAACGTGTGTATTTAAATTATAATTTATCATATGTTTTGTCTTATAGGGAGGCAGTAGACCAAGGTATTAAAGCCCAGGTGATGGAGTCTGATTACCCGGGTTAAAATCCCAGTTGCAACACTAACAGGTGACCTAGAGCAAATTATAGAATCTGTCTGTGACTCAGTTGCCTTATCTGTAAAAATGGGATAAATACGGTTTTCATGAAGCACAAATGAGATCATATATGTAAAATACTTAGAAAAACACCAGAAATGCAGGAAGTCCTCAGTAAATGTCAGTAACATTCTTATTCCAAAGCCTTCGATCAGTTATTCATATAATTACCTCTCTTCATTCTTTGACTCTACTGATTACAAATATAACAGACATTTAGTTCATTCATTTATCAAACTTTTTAATAGAAAGGTTAAGTATTTTAATTTATGATGATTGTATTAGAGCTCTCCAGAGAAACAGAACCAATAAGAGAGAGAGAGAGAGAGAGAAATATAGATATAGATATAGACTGAGAAGATTTATTACAGAAATTGACTCACGTGATTATGGAGGCTGAGAAGTACTACAATCTGCCATCTGTAAGCAGGAGAACCAGGAAAGCCAGTGGTGTAATTCAGTCTTAGTCCAAAGGCCTGAAAATCTAGGGATTGATGGTATAAGCTTTAGTCCAAAGGCCTGAGAATCAGAAGTGCCAATGTCCAGAGCAGGAGAAGAGGAATGCCCCAGCTTATGTAGAGAGCACAAATCAGGCCTTCCTCCACCTTTTTGTTCCATTAAGACCCTTAAGAGATTGGAGGATGACCTCATGCACTGATGAGGTGAATCTTCTTTACTCAGTCTACTAACTCAAATGCTGATTTCCTTCAGAAACACCCTTGCAGTCATACCCAAAATAATGTTTGACTAGCTATCTGGGCATCCCTTAGCCCAGTCAAGTTGACACATAAAATTAGTCATAATAAAAATAATATTAAATATTGACAGTTATTATTTGTAGTGTTTTCTCTGTGCCAGGCTCTACACTCTGCTATGTATATATATTATCTCATTTAATCTTTATAATTAATGGATTCTCAAGGCTGGACATAGACAGGTGCTGATGCAAGACTAAAGTTTTCACCAATGAGGACACTGGAAAGCATTTTTCTTTTTTAGATATCTACATTTAAAGGAATTTATCTTTCCCACTTTTTGGTATTAAATATTCATTCTTTTTTAGAGCATTCTTACTTGGAAAAATAAAAGGTTGGCAACCCTATATTAGTCCCTACACTTTATTTATGGTGCATTAACTACAAAAGTCTAAAATCTGCTTTTCACAACTCTGAGTTGTAGATGTTATAGTTCCTATTGTACAGATTAAAAAGCCAAGGCTCAGAGACATTCAATACTTGCCAGGGTCACTTAGCTAGCAAAAGGCAGAGCCTGAGTGCAATCCCAGAGTCCTAGCTCCTAATTCCTTAATAATGATATTGATGGAGCACCTACTACATACAGGATGCATATCTCATTTCATTCCCTCAGCTGCTCTGTCAGGAAGTATGATTCCCCATTTTATGGAATAATGGGACAGGGGGAGGTGAATTATTTGCCAAGGTCCTGAAGTCTGAAAGCATGAGAGCAGGATTAGAGCACAAAGTTCTCTGATTCTGACTCCTGTTCTCTTTGCACCTGCCATGTATGTGCCAGACACCCTGACAAAAGGTAGTCCAGTCATAGCTAAAAAAAAAAATGTGCTCTAGTCTCTAAGGGCGCATGCTCAAAAGACACTCAAACAACTTGTCATCATTCCCCAATATGCACTATACTGAGGTGTGTCTAAGGCACTTTGAGAGCACTAAGAAGGGAGAAGTTAATTTTGAGACTTTTGCAAACATTTCTGACAACATTGTAGCATCTTGCTATATCCCTTTTAAAGAATCCCATATGAAGCTTTGAGTTTCATGTGGCTGTTTCTTATGAACACTAGGCAGGAAAATCTTTTCCATTAATAATATATTTCTTGTATTATATGATGCCTTGATTAGTTCACTTGGTGAGAATGTTCTGGGATCTTGTAGATGAACACATTTTACTTTTAAAGTTAGAAAAGATTTTTTCATAATAAAGACACAAAACACTAAACCCTGCAGCTTCTATTGTATCCTAGAGTGACAAAACATTTCTCTTCAACTGTGCCAGTATGGAACTTTGAAAAAAGACTAACAAGATTGATTCGGTTTGATTTTTCAGCTGATCCAGTCTCAGCTCTGCATTTAGATTTTGATCTAATGGTTCGTAAATAATAAAATCCAAGGAAATACAAATGCAATAGCAAATGAAGATAAAATTATGCCGGGGAGGAGGGCAGTCAAATTTCACTTTAAGCCCCAAACAGGTAACAAGTAAAATGTCTTCAGATGGCCAGTTGCGGTAGCTCACACCTGTAATCCCAGCATTTTGGGAGGCAGAGGGGGCAGGATCACTTAAGCCCAGGAGTTTGAGATCAGCCTGGAAAATATGGTAAGACCTTGTCTCTTCAAAAAATCAAAAAATTAGCTGGGTATTTTGGTGCGCACCTGTAGTCCCAGCTTCTTATGAGGCTGAAACAGAGAGGAGGTCAAGGCTGTGATCGCGCCACTGCACTTTAGCCTGGATGACAGAGTGAGACCCTGAGTCAAAAGATTCAAATAAAAATGTCTTCAGATCAAATTCTTCCTGCCCAATTGCACTGTGGAAGCTGAGTCAGACGTGCTGAGCACAAGGAACTCCTACTGACATCACTGCACATTTGGAAGACAGGCTATTAAAGCTGAGTCAGGCAGGCAGCCCTTGCAGCAACACTGGTGCCCTTGGACTTTGAGGATTAATGCATCACCGCGTTTCAAAATGTAGGTAGCCTGCTGGCTTTTGACTAGAGAACTGGGAATTGCCAAGTTCTAACCTTCTTGGCCTAACGGGAAACATGCTTCTGCAATTTACAGTGTCCTTGAATTTTGTTCATTCAAAGTGAATGATTCTCTGATCCAAGACTCAGAGCCTAGGCTTGCATTGTCCTATAGATCTTTTATTTCCTTAACCATTTCTTAGGGGTTCATTCACTCTTTAACAAATATTTATTGAAGACTTGCTATGAGCAAGGTCCAGAAACACATGGAAAAACAACCACAGACATGCATGCACAGTCCAAGCGGGTAAATAAGATTCTTAAAGAGTGAATAACAAAAAAACTTGACCTAGACCAAGGACTCAGGAGTGAGGGTGGTGAGGAAGAGATTTCAAGGCAAAAGCTAGGCTGTAGGAAGGACTAAGAAAAGGCAGCATGGTTGGAGAGGAGAGGCAGAATGGTGAGAGGGAAGCTGAGAGCCGGGCAGGGCCACAGCAGACAGAGCCTTGAAGGCCTAGTTAAGGATCTGATCAGCAGTATAGAGAACAGAAGGGATGGAAAGTCAATTAGAAGACTGTTGTGACTGACTGCATGCTAGTGAGAACATGGAACTCTCATTCAATGATGGTGAAAGTGCAAAATGGCACAGCAACTTTGGAAGACAGTTTGACAGTTCCTTACGACACTAGGCACATTCTTACCACGTGATCCAGCAGTTGTGCTCCTTGGTATCTACCCAAAGGACTTGAATACACATCCACACAAAAATCAGTCTACAGATATTTATAGCTTTATTCATAATTTCCCAAACTTAGAAGTAACCAAGATGTCCTTCAGTATGTGAATGGATAAACAAATTGCATATTATTAAGCAAAAGAAGACAATCCAGATAATCCAGAAAGGTCAAATACTGAATTATTCTAACTGTATAACATTTTGAAAAGACAAATCTATGGAGACAGTAAAAAGATCAGTGGTTGCCAGGGTTGGGGTGAGGGACAGGGATGAACAGGCAGAAGATGAAAGACTTTTATGGCAGTTCAAATACCCAGCATGATGCCATAATGGTGGATCTATATCATCCAAGCTACAGGATGTGCAACACCAAAAGTGACTCCTAACTTAAGTGTGGATTTCGGGTGATTATGATGAGTCAATTGTGAGCTCATTAGTTGAAACAAATGTACCTCTCTGTGGGAGATGTTGACATGGGAGAGGCGGTATATATGTGGAGACTGGAGGTTTATGGGGAATCTCTGTAACTTCGTCTCAATTTACTGTGAACCTAAAACTTCTCTTTAAAAAAATTAAGTCTTTAAAAACAATACCTTAAAAAAAGGAGGAAGACTATTGTGGTAGTCCAGCCAAGATGTGACAATACCTTGGCCCAAGATGATGACATTGAAAATGCCAAGAAGAGATATTTAAGGTAAGTGTGACAGGGTCGAAGATGAACTGGGTATAAGCATAGGGGAGAAAGAGGTGTTAAAAGTGATGCTATATCTAGCTTTTGGAACTGGATAGATTTGTAGAGACCTCAAATAAATAAAAAATCAGTCAGGCACAGTGACTTGCATCTGTAGTCTCAGCTACTCGGGAGGTTGAGGCTGAAGGATCACCTGAGCCCCAGAGGTCAAGGTTGCAATGGACGGGCATTGTACCACTTCACTCCAGCCTGGGCAACAGAGCAAGACCCTTTCTGAGAGAGAGAGAGAGAGAGAGAGAGAGAGAGAGAGAGAGAGAGATCAGCTTTGATGTGTCTTTGAGAATTCCGCCAATTCTACATGTCTTGGGAGAAAAAGATGGGCGTAAAAAAAAGTCTGCTTTGCTGCAAAATAATTATCTACCTTGTATGAGCCCCATCCAAGGCCTTTTATTCATAATTTTGTATTTTTTTAAAGACAGCCCCCAAAATTGAAATTGCTTCAGGTGTCATAAAATCTGGTTGTGAGCCTGGGCAATCTAGTAAGACTTTGTCTCTACAAAAAAATAAAAAAAAATTAGCTGGGTATGGTGGTGTATACCTGTAGTCCTAGCTACTTGGGAGGCTGAGGTGGGAGGATTGTTTGAGCCCAGGAGTTTGAGGCGGCAGTGAGCCGTGATGATACCACTGCACTCCAGCCTGGGCAACAGAGTGACACCTTGACTCAAAAAAAAAATCTAGTTGTGTCCTGACATTCTTAGAGGTAGGAAATTTAGGGAAGCATGCAACACACAAAACCAACAGAAGGAAATTTTCAGGTAGGAAGGAGCGACCCAGCATGTTAAGGGCAGCTGAGTAAAGATGATGTTTGGAATGTAGATCTGACCTGACAAAAACCATCAAGTAGGAGGACATGAGGGAGAGTTGAGGGTTCCTCTCAAGCTTCCAGCTGGTGGGACAGGGTAGGCATGGTGCTGAGGGAGGCGTGAAGGAAGAACAGCAGGATTGGTCCAGCCTCTCTACTTCTAGTCACAGAAATCAATAATCATGATCCCATGGCCGCAACCTCCTTTCTTGAAGTGAACTATCACCTTATCCTTTAACTGTTCTTACTAATTTCCTCTGAACAAACTCCACATTTAGAAACTGAAGGTTCTCTCCCAGGGGTAGTCCAAGCAGCCCAGAAGAGTATACTCTGTGGCCCAGCACCTTCGTTCTAGAAATGCCATCTTGGTGGCCCTCCACAGGGTTTTTCTTTCACAACCTTGGCAATTTTTCAACTGAATCACTCACTTTCTGTTCCTGTTCTACTTCTAAGTTACGTCTCCCCAATCCTATATTTGTGCCACTTGATTTTTTAAATACAAATGCCATGCTTTATGTTTGTCCATGTTAAATTTCAAATGTGTCAATTTAGTCCATCTCGCAAGCTTACTACAGATGTCTCCCAGTCCTGATTCTCAGTGTATTGTCTCTTCAGAGACATCTGTACTGGATTGTGGCATGGACAGTAGTCAAAAGAAGGAATGTCATGTATTGTATCATATATTGTGATAAGAATCATGACTGTTTTATATAACATTCTCAGCTAACAAAGTCAGACTACATTTAGTAGGACATTAATGCATGGACACATGCTTTAACTCAGTCACTACCAGGAAGCTTCAACTGTATGTACAAATGTTACATTTACTTTTTAAAAACATCTGAAGCAACTAAAGCAAAAATGCTAAGATTTGACAAGAATGAGAATATGTGGGGATTTACTTTATTGTTCTCTCTATAGTACTTTTCAGGTGCTTACAATATCTCAAAAAAATTTTAATCTAGTGGGACAATAATAAGTGACACAAAGATATTAGAAAGGCATTGCTGAAAGATTATGGAAGTATAGGAAAAGAAAATGTTAATTCTGACAGAATTTATGTTGCTATCTTCATAATCAATAGAAACAGGTATATATATGTATATGTATACGTCTGGTTCTTTTAATTTGATACATGTTTATTAAGCTCCAACATAGTTGTTAGAAGCATTGGCACAACTATGGCAGAGTCTATAACAAAAAATCATACACAGTCTAGAAAGGGAAACAGATTTCACAAACCCAATGAAGTGACCTCCAACCAATGCTATGTTAAGGTTTAGTAAGAGGTTCTGAGACTCCTTTGTCAGCCTGGGTATTGGTAAAATCTTCACAGAGAAGGAAATATCTAAGCTAGACCTTAAAAAATAAATGGGAAGAAAGAGAGAGAAAGGCAAAAACAGGTGACAGGAATGGAATATATAAAAAAATAAAGTTGTGAAAGTCAAAATGGCTGAAGATAATCCTCGAGAGAGACCAACTTGTGAAATGGCTCTGCATAGTGTATTAAATGCCTGCCTCTGCCCAATAGCTATTTGTTGAAGGAAGGAAGGAATCTGTATCTCAACCTACAGACAAAAGGCAGCCAATAGAAGCCTTTCATCAAGGGTGATAGCATACAATGGGAGTGATGAAAAGGAAAGTGTTGACTGGAGTTGAGGGGATTAGGGAGCAGGCCTGAAGACTCACACTGGTGTGGTGGAGAGATGCTGAGGTCCTAAACAAAGACAAGCCAGTACAGAACATGGCAACAGAGACTCACTGGAGAGAAATGTTTGCAGTCGAGTCAGGAGGATTTAATAACTAATAATCCATTAGTTGTAAGGGTAAGTTGTAAGTTGTAAGACAGAAAGGAGGTAGTTGAACATATGTTTAAATCCCAGTTGACCAGCTCAATCAACTTTAGAAAGATAAGTTATATAAAATTAAAATGCATCTATTTTAAGTATATAGTTTGATAAGTTTTGGCAAGAACATAAGCCCATGTAAACTCAGCCAAGATATAGAAAGTTTTCATCATCAACCAAAAAGTTTTCTCATGACCTCTATAGTCAGTAAACAACTCCCCCACCCATCCAACCCAGATAACCACGGTTATGCTTTCTGTCGCTAAAATAAATTTGTTCTTTCTTTTCTGGAATTTTGTATAAATAGAAGTGAGCAGTATGAACCTTTTTTTTTTTGGTCTACCTGCTTTCACTTAGCATAATATTTTTGAGATTCATCCATTTTTGTTGTCATCATCAGTAATTTGTGCCTTTGTATTGTTAAATAGTGTTTTATTGTGTGGATATACCATATTTTATTTATTCACTCACTTGATGGATGTTTGAGTTGGATTCACCGGGCTATTATGGATAAAGCTGTTATGAAGATTTATAGTTAAGTCTTTGTGTGGTCATATGTTTTTATTTCTCATGAGGGAAGTAGCTAGAAGTAGAATTGCTAGAACACAAGGTAAATGTAGACTTAACCACACAAAGAACTGTCAATCAGTTCCCCAAAGTGGTTGTAACACTTTAAACTCCCATCAGCAATATATGCAAATTTCAGTTGCTCTGTATCCTTGTCAACACTTGCACTGTCAGTCTTTTTAATTTTAGACATTCTTATAGTGAATAAAGGTATCTCATTGCAAATTTAATTTTGACTTATCTGATGACTAACTATGTTGAGCATCATCTATTCATGTACTTTTTCACTTGTATATGTTCTTTTTTAAAATGTTTATCCAATCTTTTTGTTGCAAGAATTCTTTACATATCTTGGGAGACTGGAAAGGTAGAGAAGGCATTAACTGATATAGGAAGCAGTGAAGAAAGAACAGTTTTTAAAGGAGTTAAAACTGGAGAGGGAGTTCAGTTTTGAACAGTTTTGTTTGAAGCACATGTAAGACATTTTGGTTGATGCAGGAAGAAAGTTGGAAACGTGTTCTAAGCCCACAAGAGAGTGACCTGCAAATGGGATGAGTTTCAAGACATACAAGTTTGTCTAACAGTGCCAAACCTGACAAAAAGATTGAGTAAAAGCCGGACTCGGTGGCCCAGCCTGTAATCCCGTGCTTTGGGAGGCTGAGGTGAGTGGACTGCCTGAGCCCGCGGGTTCGAGACCCGCCTGGGCAACTTGGCGAGACCTCATCTCTACAATAAATCAAAAAAATCAGCCAGGCATGGTAGCGCGTGCCTGTAATTCCGGCTACTCGGAAGGCTGAGGCGGAAGGATCGCCGGAGCCCAGCAGGTCGAGGCTGCGGTGGCCGGGAGCGGCCACTGCACTCCAGTCTGGGCGACAGAGT
>CAUYQG010130807.1:0-11155 GCA_963574415.1 Tarsius wallacei
AGACTTCATCCCTACCAAAAAAAAAAAAAAAAGGAATCAAAACATTATCAAAGCGTGGTGACCTGCACCTGTTGTCCCAGCTACTTGAGAGGCTGAGGTGGAAGGATTGCCTGTGCCCAGGAGGTGGAGGCTGCAGTGAGCTGTGATCGTGCCATGGCACTCCAGCCTGGGCTACAGAGTAAGTCTCCAAAAAAAGAGGAAAGAATGAAAAAAAGAAACCTCAGAACTTCTAGTAGTTTTATAGCCAGCAGGAATTCTAGATGATCTCAACAAAAATACTAGTAATAGTTGATACATATTTGCCAATCAAAAAAGGAATCTATGTTGCAGATTCATCAGTTGTCTAGGCAGCCTTTCCTCCCTTTCCTCCTTCCTAATGAACTATACTCACATTTTCCTTTGGGAGCTCCTCCTCCTTCCCTGCATGACAAACTCCAACTCTAGCTCTAGAGGTAATTCTGACAGAAGTCAGGTAAAGGAAACTTATCCTTCTTGACATAATGATTTGATGATAAACCAGTCAAATCTGACAATGCTCTGGTCATAGAAAATAATTCAGGGCTAGTTTCGTTGATTTTGAGAAACAGAGCTCTCTCTCTCTGATGTAAACAAGAAAACATATGGATCTCCTTTCTTCTAGGAGCTAATTTGTGCTCATGGAGGAAATCAGTGCAAAGATATAGCCAACATATAAAGGAGGTCATAGATGAGACAACCGGAGAACAATTGAGGAGAGGCCCTGATTAAACTGCCCTCAATCTGCTATTTCAGTTACATTTGCCGATAAATCCTTTCATTAATTAAGCTAAACCAATTTGAATAGGATTTTCTACTACTTGTAACTGAAAGGATCCCAATTTAAAACACATGCACTGATTTTTATGCTTGTTAGTAATCTATATTATATTTTATAATAGTTGGTATATGAACAATTCATACCATAATATTATACACACACACACACACACACACACACACACACACACACATACTTTTTTGAGTCTGAGTCTCACTCTGTCGCCCAGGCTGGAGTGCTATGGCACACTCACGGCCACCGCTGCCTCGAACTGCTGGGCTCAGGCGATCCTTCTGCCTCAGCCTTCCAAGTAGCTGGAACTACAGGCATGTATCACCATTCCCAGTTAACTTTTCTTGATTTACTGTAAAGATGAGGTCTCAGCAAGTTGCCCAGGCTGGTCTCGAATCCCTAGGCTCAGGTAATCCTTTCACCTCGGCCTCCCAAAGTGCTGGGATTATAGGAGTGAGCCACCGCGCTTGGGCTATATATATATTTTTAAGAGATGAGGTCTATCTCTGCTACTTAGGCTGGAGTTGGTACAATCATAGTTCACTGCAACCTCAAACTCCTCGGCTCAAATGATCCTCCTAACTCACCTTCCCAGTAGCTGGAACTAGCTACAGGTGAGTGCCCCCATGCCCAGTTAATTTTTTTATTTTTTGTAGAGATAGGGTTTTGCTAGTCTCACTATGATGCCCAGGCTGGTCTTGAACTCCTAGCTTCAAGTGATGCTCTCACTTCAGCCTCCCAAAGTGCTGGGATGACAGGCGTGAGCCACCATGTCTAACCATATTGTATCTTTTTTATTTCTTGGACAGTTAGATGAAATACAAAATGTCCAGTTCTATACCAGACATTTGTCAACCCTAATGGTTTGTGTATGGGATATATGGATGTGACTCTGGAGAAGTGAACAGGGACAGTATTTTATCCTAAAGAGAACGGAAAGACAAGGGAAGGGCTTAGGAGGTTAAACAAACAAAAGTGTGGTTTTGTTTAGTTTTGTTTTTTGGGTTTGTTTTTTGGCTTTGAAGATAAGCATTTTCTTTCTTTCTTTCTTTTTTTTTTTTTTTGAGTTGTTGTCTCAATCTGTCGCCCATGCATGGCTGGAATGTGGTATTCTCACAGTCATCACAGCCTTGACCTGCTGAGCTCAGGCGATCTTTCCATCTCAGCCTTCCAAGTAGCTGAAACTACAGGCGTGTGCTACCATGACCCGCTTATTTTTTGATTTATTGTAGAGACGAGGTCTCACCAAGTTGCCCAGGTTGGTCTTGAACCCCTGAGCTCAGGCAATCCTCTCACCTCAGCCTCCCAAAGTGCTGGGATTACAGGCTTGAGACACCACGCCCGGTAATGATAAGTATTTTCAAAGGGAAGTTCTTTTTTCTGGCCTTTGTCTGTAAGTAAAATTCTTATTGATTTAAAAAAATCTATCCATTCATTCAATAATTATTGATTAAACACTTACTATGTGCAAGTCATAGTTGTAAGAACCTAGGGTACAGTAGTCAACAAAATGGACAAAAATTCCTGCCATCATGGAACTTGTATCCTATTCAAACCCAATGATACCTTCTCCAAAATGTCTGTCTGAATTCTCTCAATCATATTTTGTATTACCTTCTGCTTTTAGGGCATATTGTACTATTGTAATTACACTTATCATGGTCTGCTTCAAGTTGGAAGTATTGTTTCAGATGCCAAGTATCTCCCTCACTGTATGAAGGGGTTCACGTGTTTAGCAGCTGTGTTATTAACGTTTCCCAAGCACAGAGCTGATTTGGAGAAAGTGCCAGTGGATCTTGGTTGAATGAACAAATGATTCTGCCTACAGCCCTAAGGGGGAAGTCCTACAGGGTGGAGATTTTGCTGCAGTCACTGCCAGGCATTCATTTAGAGCTATTGGGAGCCGACCTGTCATGGGCTTAGGCGCTCTAGAAGCTGTATAGAAATGACATTCCCAATGAGTGATTATTACTGATAAGTGATAACAAAGTTCATTCGTATGACCATGTGCATAATAGGAAATGAAGGTCTGGGTAATTCTATTATGAAATTCAAATAGCTGTCCAGTTTAATGAATGTAAATGGCTCTTTGATGAAGAAATGGAACAATGCCAATAAAAATGGTCACTGCAAGTATGAAACTATTCCTTTGGTTTAGACTTAAAAGATATAATAACTGGATCTTATGTTCATTTGAATACTTTATAAACTATTGTAATTTAGGGGCAGGAGCTCTGATTTTCTTAAAACCAGAAAAAGAATCACTGTAAACACTCAAAGCAATTGTTTCTGCTGGATGAGAAACGATTGCTGTTTTGCTACACAACCAACAGAGGGAGCCCTTGTTATAAAACCTAGTAGCTTCCATCTGGAGTTTAGTACATTAGTAGAAAGTCAATGGAAGAATAGAAGAAATGGAAAAAAGAAAAATAAAAAGAAAAAGAGGTAAAAAGAATACGGAAGTTAAGATATTAAACAATTTGGTTTTTAGATGTATTATGAATTGAAAATCATTTTATGAAGCTGGATTTGGGGGGTGATATAAAGTTATAGGTACTTCAGAATAGTATATATGTTTTGATTTGTTTGTTTCTTTTTTGAGTCAGTGTCTCATTCTGTTGTCCAGACTAGAGTGCAGCGGCGCAATCACAGCTCACTGCAGTCTTGACCTCCTGGGCTTGGGCAATCCTTCTGCCATAGCCTCCTGAGAGGCTGGGACTACAGGCTCACACCACCATGCCTGGCTAATTTTTTGATCTTTTGTAGAGACAAGATCTCACCATGTTGCCCAAGCTGGTCTTGAACCCTTGGGCTCAAGTAATCCTTCTGCCTTGGCCTCCCAAAGTGCTGGGATTACAGATGTGAGCCACCGCACCCGGCCGGATTTTTTTAAAAAACCCTTTATATACTGACATAGTGATCCTTTATCTCTAAAGCCCACAATTACATTACTTCTCTGCTTAAAACCCTTCAATGGCATCTTTATCACTTGGATGACAAATCCAACCCGATGGGGTTGTGAAGATTAGGGGAGATAATATATAACATAGTGCCTGGTGCACAACTAAATTCTCCACAAATTCTTAGTCATTATTTTTCATTGCTATCTATGTCTTTTATTGTACTGATTCTTCAGACTAGATTTTCCTAATGGCCCTGTTCCTACTCTGACTTTAAACCTAACTAAGTCCCTTCTTGTCCTAGGAGTTTCGGGATCCCTGAAATTTTGCCTTATTCACAGTGTGGATGCTCTTCTGGTACTCAACACACCATATTGTAACAATTTGTCTCTCCCACTTGAAAGCAGACGTCATATGTCATAAGTTTTTCTGTCTCCAGTGCCTAGGTTTGCCTGGGACTTTCCAGTTTTGTTTTGTTTTGTTTGAGACAGGGTCCTGCTATATTGCCCAGACTGGTCTTGAATTCCTAGGCTCAAGTGATCCACTCGCCTCAGCTTCTTGAGTAGTTGGGATTACAGACACGTGTTACCAGGTTCAGCTATTCAGCTATTTTTTTGTTTTATTTGACATTTTTTTTTTTGAAGGCATACAGATTTATCAATGTGTATGCAGAGAGAACCACAGAGTGATTACCCTGATGGTTCCACTTTTAGCACTGAAAATCCTGTGTCTCTGGAGCCCTTCGGTTCCAGGCAAACCAGGACAGTTGGTCACCCTACCTCAGGTCCTGATGCATAATAATAGTTCAATAAATTTCAATAAATTTGTTTACCTAAACAAATTATCTTAGCCAGGTGTGGTGGCTCACGCCTGAAATCCCAGCACTTTGGGAGGTGGAGGCGAGAGGATTGCCTGAGTCTAGGGGTTCAAGACCAACCTGGACAACTTATCAGGATCTTGTCTCTACAATCAATCAAAAAATGAGCCGAGCATGGTGGTGTGTGCCTGTAGTTCCAGCTACTTAGAAGGCTGAGGCGGAAGAATCGCCTGAGTGCAGCGGAGTGAGGCTGCGGTCAGCCATGAGCATGCCACTGCCCTCCAGCCTGAGTGACAGAGTAAGACTCCTACACAAACAAACAAACAAACAAAAAACAAATTAGCTTTTATGAGTCACATTTGCTTCCTGGACTATAACTAAAAAGTTTAAACAAGATCATATCTAAAGCATCTTTCAACTCTGATATTTTGTTTTATTATTCTTTTTTAGGGACAAGGTCTTGCTTTGTCACCCAACCTGGACTGCAGAGTAACAAGCTTAGTTCATTGCACCCTCCAACTCCTGAGCTCAAGAGGTTCTCTTGCTTCAGCCTCACAGTAGCTAAGACTACAGATGTACACCACCACATCTGGCTATTTTTAAAAATTTTTATTTTTGTAGATACAGGGTCTTGTTATGCTTCCCAAACCGACACACAGTGGTAAATAGAGGAAACTGCTCATAATTCCACTTTCTGAGACTTTGTAGAATCTTTGGGACATTATGGTTGGGAATTCCTGCCTTACAGTTAGTTGTCTTTTGTAAACAGGAAGTCAAATGCATCAAAACATATTAGACCAATTAAAATACCTAGGACACTATGTTGATAAATGCTATATTATTCAAAACAGATTAACGGCCCCCTCCTCTTTCCTTCTCAGAGAACTCTTATTACAGTTGTCTCCATAATAGTGTTTGAATGAAGGAATTAATTTTTTTTTTAATTGAGTTGAACTCTCACTCTGTCACCCAGGCTGGAGTGCAGTGGCACACTCACGGCCACCCCAGCGTCGACCTGCTGGGCTCGGGCGATCCTTCCGCCTCAGCCTTCCAAGTAGCTGGAACTATAGGCGCGCGCTACCACGCCCACCTAATTTTTGATTTATTGTAGAGACGAGGTCTCGCCAAGTTGCCTGGGCTGGTCTGGAACCCTTGAGCTCAGGCAATCCATTTACCTTGCCTCCCAAAGTGCTGGGATTACAGGCTGAGCCGCCAAGCCCAGCCGAAGGAATGAATTTAATTATATAATAATAGGTAACATTTGGATGCTTTCTGTAGTTTTTTTGTTGTTATTTGTTTTTGAGTCAGAGTCAGTCTGCCACCCAGGCTGGAGTGCAGTGGCACACACTGCTACAACAGCCTCTACCCACTGGGTTCAGGCAATCCTTCCGCCTCAGCCTTCCAAGTTGCTGGAACTACAGGCGTGAGTCCCCATGCCCAGCTGATTTTTTTTTTTTTTTGAGTTGGAGTCTCACTCTGTTGCCCAGACTGGAGTGCAGTGGCCACTCCCAACCACTGCAGCCTCGACCTGCTGGGCTCAGGCGATCCTTCCGCCTCAGCCTTCCAAGTAGCTGGAACTACAGGTGCATGCTACCACGCCCGGCTAGCCCAGCTAATTTTTCAAAAAAATTATTGTACAGATGAGATCCTCCCAAGTTGCCCAGGCTGGTCTTGCATCCCTGGGCTCAGGCAATCCCTTCAAATCCACCTCCAAGAGTACTGGGATTATAGGTGTGAGCCACAGCATCAGGCTCCTTTCTGTAGGTTTAGATCATTGGTTCTCAAGTTTCAGTGTATGTGAGATTTACCTAGGGAAGTGGGTAAAATGTAGACTCCTCTACTCTACTCCTGGAAATTCATATTTTGGGTAGTGGAGTTCAAGAATCTGTCTTTTAAAATTTTTTGCTGGATCACCCAGGCTGGAGTGCAGTGGCAAGATCATAACTCACTGCAGCCTTGAACTGCTGGGCTCAAACAGTTCTCTCACCTCAGCCTCTCAAGTAACTGAGACTACAGGGGCGCCATCACACCCAGTTAATTAGTTTTATTTTGTTGTTTTTTGAGAGATGAGATCTCGTTATGTTGCCCAGGCTGGTCTGGAACTCCTGGCATCAAGCAGTCTTCCCTCCTTTGCCTCCCCAAACACTGGAATTACTAGTATGAACCACCATGCCCAGCACAGAATCTGTTTTTTTGACAAGCATTCAAATTATTCTAACGTAGGTGTCTCCGGACCATATGCCGAACAGCACTGGTTTAGAGCAATGGTTTTAAGCGTAAAAAAAAAAAAAACCCACAGTAAGAAATATATTAATTTTTCTTAATATAATCCAGTTCACACACATTTATGTACATATATCTAAACTGCTATGTGTCATATGCTTTGATAATTTCTACTCTATTTATTTGCAAATATATTGCTCATGACCAACCACATTGATATTACAACTAACTAATGGGTCACTACACTTGGAAAACATGATCTAGACAATGTTGCTCAAGTGAAGTCTATAGATATCATTAATTCTAAGTGAAATCAAACAGACTTTTAAACTTGCAGAATTTTTTTTTTTTTTTGAGTTGGAGTCTTACTCTGTTGCCCAGACTGGAGTGCAGTGGCCGCTCCCGGCCACCGCAGCCTCGACCTGAGGAGCTGCGGCGATCCTTCCGCCTCAGCCTTCTGAGTAGCCGGAACTACAGGCGCGCGCTACCACGCCCGGCTAATTTTTTGATTTTTATTGTGGAAATGAGGTCTCGCCAAGTTGCCCAGGTGGGTCTCGAACCCGTGGGCTCAGGCAATCCACTCACCTCGGCCTCCCAAAGCACAGGATTACAGGCTGAGCCGCTGAGCCCGGCTCCTCTTTAGTTTTTAACTGTTTTGCATAAGCAAAGGTTGTGACCTTGGTGAAACCACTTGAAAATCATTTAACCTTAATCTCCAGAGGTCTCCCTCAGGATTAAGTTGCACCAAAAAATGAAGATTGCACTTTAAGAAGTAAAATTGTGGGCAACCCCCTTGGTCCCTTTCCACTGTGGGAGCTTTTCTGTCCTCTCAATAAATCCTGCTTTAAAAAAAAAAAGTGAAATCGTTTTATTTCTCTCAAGGATCCTCTCGCCATTCCCCAGAAAGGTTCCCTTTGGATTGAGTTGGTCCTAACCTGCCTTGGCTTCCTCTGTCAGGTGTGGCTGTGGTTGCAGTGCAGGCCAAGGGGAGTTTCTCTTCTCTTTACATGCTTTTCACATCACTGTTCTCCTGGAGCCAGAGGATACAAAGCAAGGAGCTGAAATAGCATCATGTTCCATGAACAATTTGTGGAACTTTGCAGATGCAGGGGCAAGACAGTGGGGGTGCAGGCCTATTGGTTTGATTGGGCTCCTTTTCTCACACTGAGTTCAAGGCCTCCAGCCGCAGGTCCTGCTGGGCTAGATGATGCTGCCGCAGTCCCAGCTGTGAAGTTTGTGGTTCCCTCAGACTTTCTGCTTGAGCTGCATGTTCAGGGTTAGAACGTGGTCAGCAGGCTTTTCACAGCTTCTGAGTGCAGTGGGCTACGGGGCAAGGCAGGACCCTGAGTGGCCTTGATCCATACCTCCTGCAGGGGCTGCTGCTCCATCCTCTAATGGCGTGTCTCTCTCTGTGTGTGTGTGTGTGTCCCTGCCCAACAGCGCCCGAGGCCTCGCTGTGCCCCCAGCACCGCACAGGGGCTCCGCTGGGTCAGAGTGAGGAGCTGCAGCCACTGAGCCAGCGCCACCCCTTCCTGCCGCACCTGGGGCCGGCCTCCCGCCCAAATGGCGACTGGTCCCAGCCCTGCCTCACTTGTGACCGCGCAGCCCGAGGTGGGACGGCGGTTTGCTTTTCTCCTTCCTAGAAATGCTGGACAGCTTGCTGGGGGTGTGCTTGCCATGCCAGTACAGCCAACTCTCTCCCTGTCTCCTCAGGCCTGGTGGTCCAGCCTCCAGTGGACCCAGAAGCCCTTTCTTCTTCTCTTGTGGCCTGGCTGTGCTCTGTTCCCACAACCACACGTCGTAGACCACTTGCTTAAAGTTCTGCCGAAGGTTTAGCAGGAGAGCTGCTCTTTGGGTGAGGCATTGGGGTTATGGCCCCATGCCCTGACAAACTGGAGGGGGCTTTGCTGCCTGCCAGGTCCACTCGTGGTCAGACCACTTGGCTTGCTGAACCAGAGATGTGTGATTTAAGCCTCACAACACCAGGCAAATACAAGATCCTCAGGGATGGTCGTAGGAAGCCATCTTCCTTAACGCAGTCATGTATGCCTTGCGGAGCATAAAATGGGATTTTTTTGCCTCCCAGTTAACTGGTGTCCTTCCTGAAATCCCCATTACCATGGAAAACAGAGAGTTAGCTGTACTGTCAATTCTAGGTCATGGTTTTTGAAGATACCTAATTTAACGGATAACTAAAAAATGGGGCTTCTCTTTTGACTAATTAATAATGTATCCTGGTCAGAGTCTACAACTGTTGTAGGTTAAACTGGAAACAGATTTCTACTGTTGCCTGTAAGAAAATGCTCTCTGTTTTATCTACCTTGGTCCCAAGTGGGTCCCTGCCACAGAGAAGACAGCTGTCTGTTCTCTCCTACCCTTACCAGAAAGGGCACGACAGAGAGCTTTTGTGCGACTTCCCTGATAAGTTGGCCGGTTTTTATGCAGCCCTGGAAACAGTCACTGTTCATTCATGCCTCATTAATATTACAGCTTGTTTGACTTGGGTATTTGTGCAATCACTATATTTAGCTCTGGGGTATTTTCCTTTGTCCCCCTGTCTTCCCTCAACAGTTTATACAGGATTTGGGTTAGAAATGTAAGGAGGACGACTTTTCACTATAAGAAAAGTAAATGGTCACAGTGTGTTTTGAAGGGTCACCTGGACGGCGCTTGAGTTCCATGCCTGTTTCTGCCCCCAGGTGTTCAAGTGCTGTCCCCAGCAGGTTCCTGCAGAGCTCCATAAGCTCCCCCTTAGTTTTTCCTATGTTCTACCCATTCAGTAACTGGCTTGGTCTGTTCTGAGCCTCTGTGGTTGATTTTGTGTTCACCTGGCCCTCCAGCTCTCCCGTTGGTGGGCTGGCTTTCCTGAGACATTTGCATATTAAAACAAGGCTTGGTGGTGCTGCTGCCCAGCTGTGTTCTCTGCTGTGGCCTGTCTCAGGTCCTGCCTCTGAACCTTTGTTCCCCCATTTGGATGCTGCTCCTGCCCCCCACAACCAGGCAAGTTGCTTAGGTATATAGTCTGTGTGGATTTCTCCTCTCCTTCGGCTTTGGTATGAGTTAAAGATAAAAATAAATGTTTTTTCTTTGATAATTTCTTATGCCCCAGATGAGTTTTGAGCAAACAAGTGTTACTTGGAGTTGCACAACTGTTTGGTGTGTGTACCTTCACATCTCACATCCCCCTCCGTCACAGGGCTGGGGGCTGTGGGGGGCAGGGAGTGGCTCCAGGATCCATGTTTCTTTTCTGTTCTTTCTCGGTGCCACATAAAGTGTTGAGTATAAGGTAGGTGCTTGATATATGCATATTTGTAGATTTGCTTGGCACACTGCTTGAAATCCAGCAGTAGAGAGGTCAGAATGATGCCGACCATTCAGAAAACAGTCTGGGAAGCTGTTTGTGAGGGACGCCCTTGGGACCCCAGACCTCACAGGGGCAGGGGAGGCAGGCTGCTGAGAAGCCCCTTCCCATGAGAGCAGCCATAGCCGGGAAGGCCTCGTAATCGTGAGGACTTTTGAGGAGTGCTTCCTTTCATGTGCCTCATATAATTTCTTTCTCCCTGTGCCTCCTCCCTTTGTCTGACATCCCATACAACTGTAGATCTGACTTGGGGAATCCCTTGAACTCTGTCCTTCATCTTGTTCTGTGGCTTTACCTCAGTGCCAACCTTCTGCCTGGTGTCCTTGTCAGCCTCTCCCAGTCCTGTCCATTCTCCTTCTTTTTTTAAAAAAAAAGAGTGCTCTGGTCCTGTGTCTCAGAAATCTCCTTTAGATGTTTGGGTTTCCTGCAGGCTCCATCCCAGAGCATTTACCTTGGCAGACAGAGCCTTCCCTGGTGGACCTCAATCACCCTCCTCCAGCTCTGTCTCCTTCCCTTATTCTGGGGTCCTCCTGTTCACAGAAGCGGTCCAGATGACTTCTCAGTAGTTTCAGACTTTCCCCCTTGGAGCCTGCCCCACCTGTACTCCAGGCTCCGGCAACCCCTACTCCACAAGTATTTATTGAGTTTCCCTGGTGCACCAGGCACTTGTGCTAAGCACAGAGCAGAGCCCCCTGCCCTTGTGGGAAAGAAAAACGTAAATTATCCAGTATGTTCTGTGATGGGTGCTCTGGAAAACAGCAGAAACGCAGACAGCCCCTTTGAGTGTTTTTATGGGGATTAGGGAGGATGGTTTACAGTATTAATGGAGCAAAGATTGAAGGAGGAGGAGTGAGCTGTGTAGAGGTAGGGAAGAGCCTTCAGGGTAGAGGGGCAGCTGTGCAAACGCCCTGAAGTGGGAGTGTACCCAGGGCGTCTGAGGACTAGAAAGGTGGTTGGCGAGACTGGTGCTGAGTCAGGGAGTGTGGCAGGTGAGTTGGGGTGAAGCATGGCAGAGGTGGGCCTGGGCGGGCGCGCGGGGGGGCGGG
>CAUYQG010130809.1:0-13099 GCA_963574415.1 Tarsius wallacei
TTTGGGTTGACAATTAATCCAAAATTTCATGGTTTGAAACTACAAACATTATCACAGAATCTTTTTTTTTTTTTTTTTTTTTTTTTTTTTTGTGTTGGCGTCTCACTCCGTCGCCCAGACTGGAGTGCAGCGGCCGCTCCCGGCCACTGCAGCCTCGACCTGCTGGGCTCCGGCGATCCTTCCGCCTCAGCCTTCCGAGTAGCCGGAACTACAGGCGCGCGCTACCACGCCCGGCTAGTTTTTGATTTATTGTAGAGATGAGGTCTCGGCAAGTTGCCCGGGCGGGTCTGGAACCCATGGGCTCAGGCAATCCACTCACCTCAGCCTCCCAAGGTTGCGGGATTACAGGCTGAGCCACCGAGCCCAGCTTCAGTGAATTCTTTTTTGGTGAGTCTCTCTGTGTTTGCCCGGTTCATGATGGATGATTTACGAGCACACCTGTCTGCCCACACCTTGCTGAGTTTTCAGCGCTTTTTAACCCAAAATGTGCCCCATCCTCCCTATCCACCCAATCTCGCCTGGAGCAACCTTTTTTGTCCTGGATGAAAAAAGTCCTCAAAGGGAAACATTTTGCTGTTGTGGAAAAGGTGAAAGAGAAAATGGCAGAGAAGCACTAAAAGGCATCAAAATTGATGAGTTCAAAAACTTTTGAGCAGTGGAAAAAGCGCCTTGACAGGTGTATTGCATCAAACAGAGTATTTTGAAGGTGACCGAAGTTTAAACAGGTAAGAACACACAATATTTTATAAATAAATTTTGGGTCTTTTGGTCCCCCCTCATATGTAAGTATGTATATATGTGTGTATGTCTTTCAACCTTTCTCGATTGCATTCCCAGTTCTTTCACACCTGTTAAATTCTTGAGTTCCGGTTGGGCACGGTAGCTCATGCCAATAATCCCAGCACTCTGGGAGGCTGAGGTGAGAGGATTGCCTGAGCCCGCGGGTTTGAGACCAGCCTGGGCAGCTTGGCAAGACCTCATCTTTACAATAAATCAAAAGAAATTAGCCGGGCATGGTGGCACATGCCTGTAGTTCCAGCTACTTGGGTGACTGAGGCAGAAGGATTGCCTGAGCCTCCCAGGTCGAGGCTGCGGTGGTCGTTAGTGTGCCACTGCACCCCAGCCTAGGTGACAGAGTGAGACTCTGACTCAAAAAAAAAAAAAATTCTCTAGTTACCACTGCCGTCCCCACCTCCAACACCCTTCACCAGTGATCAGGCCCCCCAGACTAGGGGAGAAAAGATGATTCTCCCTACTTCAGAAGTGTTGCTCTCACGACATCGCCCTGCCTCTGAATCTCTTCTCTGGTACCAGGAGGTGAGGGGTCCACGCTCCTTTCAAAGACTAAGCCCCTTCCCTCAGCCCCCATCTTCCCACTCAGGGGACTTGCAGGAAACACTTGTTCCACGTCCCTCTCCTGGCTTGTTCAAGATCTCTCCTAATCTGCTTCTCAGGCTGAAATCCAGCTCTTTATTGAAACAAGAGTCTCTACTGCTCCCCAGCTGCCCCCTTGACTTGTTTCTGCATCTGTGTTTCTGTCCCTTGAATGGCCTCTCCCGTTTCCACCTGCCTCAGCCCCTTCCTCCCACTGCAGGCCTTCCCAGCCAGGCTTACAGAGCAGCCCTATGACTCAAAAGGGACCCCCTCTCCGCTGAATCCTCCTAGCCTTTTGTCTCCAGGTCTTAGAACACTTAAATACATGATTGTAGGAGTTTCTCATGCCCCTCGTGCACTTCCTCCTGATAGGGGTTCAAATAATTGATTTGAACTTGAACCCTTTGAAACTGTGATCCCTAGCACCGTTCCTGGAATATATTCAGGGTTCGATTTTTAGATCTAATAAACTTAACTTCTTGCCATTTTTGCATGTGTCCTTATCGTTTTAGTTATCCCCTGAAATGCTACTTGATTTTAATGCCATGTGTCCCAATTAGGCTGGAAGGCCCTTGAGGCTAGGAGCCAGGTGTTACTGTCTTCTGCCCACAGTAGCCATGCTTTGTAAATTTCAACGTGCATTTGATTCACCCAGAGATCTTGTGAAAGGCAGACTGGGATTCAGTAGGCCGGGGTGGTACCTAGGAGTCCTAGCAGCACCAGGAGATGAGCTCCCAGGTGTTGGTGATGATGATGATATGCTAGTCTATAGACTACATTTTGAAAAGCAGGGCTCTGAAGAGTTTGGCAGAGCACAGCTGTCACACAGAAATGCTGAGATGAGGTGATGGGTGGTTTTTGGATGCTTCTGGGCCAACTCCATCTAAAGTTCAGTGATGCTGTTCTTTTCACAGACATGGATGACTAAGCCGGTAAAGAAACTTCTACGAATATTTGTATGTAGAGCCTGGGCAAGTCTAAAACATACTTTGGGGGGTCTTCTGGGAAGCAGCCTTGGGAATATCTAACATCTGATGTAAGAACATGCATAGAAACATAGAGCTGTCCTTGTATCTAGAAATAAGACATCAAAATAATGGTTTCCACACCATTCAGATGTTTCCTTCTGGAAACTATGACATGGGGAAAAGCAAGACACATGCAACACATCTGGGTTCACAAACTCATGGGCAGTAAGAACAAAAATATCCCCTTACGATACCTCTATTCATCAGTACTTTGGTGAGTTGGAGACTCAGACCCATCCAGAATGGGTGAGTTTTCTGTTGCTTCTCTGAACAAAAGAAAGCAGAAGAAGGAAGAGAAGAGAGGTCATATTAAAGAGAGGAACTGACACAGACATGATTAGCAGTTTATTCATACATCGGACAGGCCCGGTGATGAGACACCCACGTGTTAATAACAAGTCACGCAGGACTTCCGGTTCCCCGATACGGAGTCGAAAGACCTCACTAATTTGCTACGAAGTCAGGCCTTGACACCGCCTACCTATTGCTTCATCTTCTTATCATGAACAAAGAGAACGTTCTAGAGAACGAAGTCTGTTACCGATAATTCAACTCAATCCAGCAAGACAGTTTACTTCGAATTTTGCACCAAATTCGAATCGTTGTGTTTCGAATTTGTCTTGAGTCCCCACTCACTGTAAGTGTTGACACAGACAAGTTTCCAGGCCAGCTTAAGTGCTCAGGGGCCTGAGGGGTGCTCGGACATTTCAGAGCTTGCTGCCAGTCAAATATCGCAATCAGATATGTGATCAGATGAGACCGGGCATGATCTAGAAATGCTGGAGGATTCAGAGAGGTATCCTGAGACCTAAAGTTTCTTATCTGGGGCAGGAGGTTCAGCCATCGGAACTCTATACACAGAGGAATGTGTCACTCTTTTATGAATTGATCTTGGTGAGACTCAACCCTGCGGAGGCTGCCTGGCCATACAGGCGAGAGTTGCAGTGTGGATGGCCTGTACGTAGGTGTTGTTAGTGATCTCATAAGGCCAGGGGGTAGCTACTGCCCAAAAGACAGACCGAGAAGTGGGACCAGACACAGGAACACTACAGTCGGGACTCCAGGGTTCTTAATTCCACAGGAATAAGAGGCAGCGTGTGATAGTTCAGTGTCACATCAGAATCACTCAAAGGGCTTGCTAAAACACAGCCGGCTGGGCTCCAACCCTAGAGTTCTGGATTCAGTAAGGCCCTGGGTGGGCCTGAGATTTTGTATTTCTGACAGGATCCCAGGTGAAGCTCACTCATGCTGCCGGTCTCAGGTCCACATTTAAGAACCACTGGCGTAGCGGAAAAAGATGGGGTTTGGGGTCACAGAGAGCAGGGCTAAAATTCTAGCTCCCTTTAGCTGTGCAACTTTGCGCAAAGCATTTATTTTCTCTGAGTCTCATCTATATAATAAAAGATCCAGATATTTCTCTTGCGAGGTTGCAGTGAGAATTATATGAGCTCATACGTGTTAGGAGAAGCTCACGGCCATGGAGTACACAGCAAGCACCCAATAAGTGCCGGCTTCCTTTCTCTCTGGCCAAAGATGAAAGCTCCGAAAAGTCTGGTGCAAAATCACTACACATCCACTCGCAGGGACAAAAATGCCAGGTGAGGAAGTCTGAGAGGCAGTCAGCAAAGCCACTTCTGAAATTGTAGTTTTCTCATGATTCAGCTCACACCCAACTGTCAGATTTTCCCAGACATCCCCACAGAAACTGTGGCTAGACTGGGTGAGGGGACCCCTTATTCCTCCCACCAACAGGCATTGACAGGATGTAGCACATGCTTAGAGGCGATGTCTCGGGAGAAACAGAGGCGGCAAGGTCACCTACATCTGCCGGACCCTTCAGCAGGGGTCAGGACGGCCTACCTGGCCACAAGACCATCATGCTCTGTGCCTGTGTTGGAAGCTGTGAAAAGAGCTGGCTTTTGGTTTCATTTACTGTGCAGCACTCACTGAAAGGTTTCAAGGTACCTGATCCCCTGGGTGTGTTGATGAGAACAAGTGCTTGGCCAGGACAGAGCCTTTTCTTCGGATGCATCGTGACTCTAAGACAGCAGATGTTTCACCTGCTGTTCAGTGTGTCTGCTGTCTCAAGAGGCTCTCTTTCTCCTCCTGACATTCTTGTCTGGCATTTGGAGTCAGCCTGGGTATAACCAGAACTCAAACTAATGCCGTCTGGAATTCTTACCAAAGAAACAAGTCTACGTCCTTCTTCCGTGTCCCCTTGTCCCAGGGACCATCCCCTACTTTAAAGCACAGAGAATTCACCTCTGTAAAGGGACAGCGAGGAAAAAAAGTAGGCAGAAGGTGACAGCAGTCCATGGGGCTGTTTCTGAAAGGAAGAGGTTTCCTAGCCATGAACCCTCATCATGTGTTTACTGATCCATCCTCCTGTCGCTATGATGACGCCACTCTTTCTGGCAGACATGGTCTAGAACCTGGAGGAAAAAGCAGATTAAAGTCCCAGAGGGAGAACTCACCCAGTCTGCCAGGTGAGGATGTGGTGGGGACTGCTTGGGGGGGTAGCTCCAATTTCACTCGACGGCGTTGAACTTCTCTGGCTTTGAGGTAAGGCAGCTGTACATGGGAGGTGCGAAAAAGGCAGGGAGAAGACTGGGGTCAGACACAGGAGAAGGCGCTCGCGACTCGGTGGCCGATGCCAACCCTGTGGCCAGAAGTCGCCATTTCCAGGGATGCTGGAGATGACCCCATGACGGTCTCAGTGGGAGGCATCTCTGCACCCTCCCCCCTCCATCCCACCAGTTAAATTTTCTCCCCCAAAACCACATACCGCCATTTTGAGACAAGCTGACCTGGGATCTCAGGTCCCCATTTTGCCTCCAGGAAGGGGCCCTAGGGATAGTGATGGCTCCACAGCAGCAAAGAACTTGAAACCCCTACAGTCCTTTGCGGGCTACCTGGGCCAGGCTTATGCAGAGAGAGGGCTTCTCTGGCCTCGACCACTTTCAGATGTGACCTTAGTGTGAGAATGACGCTCTCCATCATGAAGAGTGCATCCCTGGAAAGGCTCTCCGGTTCGCTGTCTTTGCTGTCTCAGGCTTATCATTGGCTACTAAAGTCCCCCCAGTCTTTTTTTTTTTTGAGTTGGAGTCTCACTCTATTGCCCAGGCTGGAATTCAGTGGCACACTCACCACCACCCCAGTGTTGACCTGCTGGACTCCCGTGATCCTTCCGCCTCAGCCTTCCAAGTAGCTGGAACCACAGGCGTGTGCTACCACACCCGGCTAATTTTTTATTTATTGCAGAGACGAGATCTCGCCAAGTTGCCCAGGCGGGTCTCGAACCCGTGGGCTCAGGCAATTCACTCTCCTCAGCCTCCCAAAGTACTGGGATGACAGACTGAGCCGCCGAGCCACCAAGCCCAGCCCTTAAGTGCCCTTTGAAGGGGGCAGGGCTTCTCACAGCTCAGCCACATCTGACTACCAGGCGCATATGGATGTGCGCAGCACAGAAGTCTGGTCGGGAAAATTGAGTAGGAAGTCAATCCTGCTTAAATGCATCCTTTGTTTTCTCAGCAATGGGATCCTTTTCAACAGTAAACTGCTGGAGCCCAGCAGGTCGACGCTGGGGTGGCAGTGAGCATGCCACTGAGCTCCAGCTTGGGTGACGAAGTGAGACTCCCACTCAAAACAAAATAAAAAAATAAAATAGAAAAACCAGTAAACCTCAGATAAGGCTTCTTAAACTTTTCGCTCTAACATATGTCCCGAAAGATCTACCTCATTTCTTTACATGAAGCAAATCTACTAGACAAGTGTTGGAATTTTGATGGAAAAACACTTCTGCCCCTTTGGGAGAGCCACTAGCTGCAGGTCCTTCAGACTGGGTCACAGACGGGCGTGCTCTTTAACTGGCACACATGATACACGCATCCTCAAAGTCTTCTGGGAAGTCAGTGGCACATTTCACTGGACTTCATTAACAGATGAAGGAGGAGCATGAAGACGGTCCTAGGACCTACACCCATGATCACCCGGATCATTTTTCTTCTTCTGGAGCTTGTCATTTGGCCAGTGCACCACAAATAAATAAGTTCATAGGGATGTAAAGGGCAGAATGCAGGGGCCGGGCACACCTGAGCAGCCAGGTTCTTCCTCTCTGCCCTGCTCTCTCCAGGCTCCGAGAACCTCCTTCAGTTCCCCAGAGATGGATCCTCCCACCCCCATCAATTACCTTTCAGATTACTCTCCTTTTCCCTGGATCTTGGCACTTATTTAAACAAGCCTCTCAGACAAGTCAGTCTCCTGACTTGGGTTTCCTCCCATTTGCTTCTGACTCTCATTTTCTTCTTTTATTTATTTACTCAGACAGAGGGTCTCACTCCGTCACCCACGCAGGAGTGCAATGGTGCAATCATGGTTCACCGCAGCCTCAAACTCCTGGGCTCAAGCAATCCTCCTGCCTCTGTCTCCCAAAGTGTCATGATTACAGGCGTGAGCCACTGCATGCGGCCGGTATGAGTTCTTTGAGCCCAAGATTGGATCGTTTTCCAGATCTTCAGTGCTGAGAGTAGGGTCCTGTATCCTCAGGTGCTCACTAGGTGCTCGATGAGTGAACTGGGGCATTAGCAAAGGTGGAAGGTTTTAGGAGAGCAACACCCTAAAGCTCTCAAGGTGGATAAAGCTGAAGTGTCCTTTCTCATCTAACAAGGGTAAATTGGGCACCCACTTGGCATTTACTATGATGCAGGGCTTCTCTACTGGGGGCCACTGCAGAGCCTAGGGAGTGTGTGTATGCACGCGCGTGCATGTGCATGCACGCACACACGTGTGCTACAGGCATCTAGTGAATAAAGTCCAGGGATGCTGGTGAACATTCTACAATGTGCAAGCCAATTCCCCACAACCAAGAGTTATCAAAATCGCTCAAAATGTCAGTAGGGCTGAGACTGAGAAGCCCTGGGGTCATACAAAAGAGTGACCTCCCTCGGGAAGTTTATTATTTCCCTAGAGATTAGGTACATGTAAGGGAAATGGGACACAGCGACCTATCCCTAAAGGAATGCGAGAAACGCCACTTTCCATGATGGAGGAATACATTCATGCAACAAATATTTACTGAGGCCCTATTTCACAACAGCTACTGGGCTGGGTGCTGCGGTCTGAATGTGTCCTTTCAAAGATCTGATGTAGAGGATCTAACCACCAATGCGATGGTGTTAAAGGCGAGGCCTTTGGGAGCTGATTAGGTCCTGAGGGAAGAAGCTTTGTAAATAGGATTCGTGCTCTTATAAAAGAGATCTCAGAGAACTTCCTTGCCCCTTTTTCAATTTAAGGACACAGGAAGATGGTGCCGTCTGTGAACAAAAAAGCAGGCCCTCCCCAGACACCAAATCTGCTAGATCCTTGATCTTGGACTTCCCAGCCTCCAGAACTGAGAGCAATACATGTCTGTTAATTATAAGGTACCCAGGTTACGGTATTTTATTATCGCAGCCTAAACGGACTAAGACACCAGGTTCTAAGCAAATAGCAGTGTACTAGAGAGACAAGATCCATCTGTGGATGATGGGAAGTAGAAACATAGTTTCAGATTGTAAAACATGCAGTGAAGGAAACAGATTCAGTGACAGAATAAAGGGTGACTAGGGGTGGGGGCTACTGTCTCACCTTGGGGGCTCTGGGAGGGCCTTTCTGGGGGGGGTGACACGTGGCCTAAATCCTGGAGGATGGGAATGGAGTGCCATGGGAGATCTAAGGGAACAGTGTGCTGGACAGAGGGAACAGCAAGTGTGAAGTCCTAGAGGAGGGAACAGGCCCTGAGATGTGAAGGACCAGAAATGAGGCTGGTATTTCTGGGATGCAGGAGATAGAGAGTGTAGTGGGAGATGGGGACATGGGAATGCTTCGCAAACTGTTGAGAGGAGCAGAAAGAGGAGGGATTGATTCCTGCAGCCACCGTGGGGGTTTTGGATTCTTAATCCTTACTCTCCTTTTTCGCTCCATTCGTATTATCAGTGGAGGGGAGAGTTTTCCTGCAAACGCCCCAAGAAGCCGCCCTCTGTAGCCAGTTTCTGCCTGGGACACTTCTGCGTGTTACGGTGGCTAAGAACAGATAGGACACCCGAGCCCAGAGTCAGATGAAAGACTCAGAGAGGGCTGTAGCTTGAGATCAAATGGAGCTGATGACCTGCGTCCCATAGAATACACACTCGCTCGCAGTCAGAGAACTAATCGCCAAACTGAAAGTTTAATATTTAAAAACAGGTAAACAAGCCCTAATCTCTCTATAGAAACCAGGATCCCGGCAGACACAGGGGTTTACTGCTTTAGTCCTCAGCAATCATTTCCTCATGGCCTTTTGTGTGCATAACACATTATACTTCATGAAACATTTTCCTTCCTTTCAAAGCGGGAACGTGTTACACATTCTTACAATTGTTTTCTTGACCAAACTGCAACGACAAAATACCCGCAAATACCCAGTCCTGTTGACTTTCTCACAGCTGGATTTTTTTCCCCTGCCTCTGATTTTATCCTCTTATCTCCTACAGCGGGTTGAATTTCTTTCCTGCCTTGTTCAACCATAACAGGGTGTGTGGCGGACAGTGTCTGCCTCTCAGGGTGCAGGGGACATTGTCTGCCCAACGTGGTCTGGAGGAACAGTGTCTGCCCACTGGGGTGTCGGGAATGGTGTATGTCCAACAGGGTGTGGGGACAGGGTCAGCCCATCGGGGTTGGGGACAGTGTTTGCCCATCGCAGTGTGGGGGACTGTGTCTGCCCAACAGGGTGTCTGCCCATTGGGGTGTGGGGACGGTGTTTGCCCACCGCAGTGTGGGAGACCGTGACTGCCCAACAGAGTGTCTTCAGACAGTGTCTGCCCATCAAGGTGTGGAGACAGTGTCTGTCCAACAGGGTGGGGGGACAGTGTCTGTCCATTGGGGTGTGGGGATGGTGTCTGCCCATCACAGTGTGGGGGACAGTGGCTGCCCAACAGAGTGTGGGGGACAGTGTCTGCCCATCAAGGTGTGGAGACAGTGCCTGCCCATCACCATGTGGGAGACAGTAACTACCCAGTGGGATGTGGGGACAGTGTCGGTCCAGCCTTTCCTTTTGTCTGCCCTGCTTCTGTTCCTTCTCTCCTGGAAGTTCAGTCCTCTCCCATTGTCCATTCACTCTGTGGGGAAGGATTGGCCCTACTGGCCCCCAGTCCTAGCTATGGGCTCACAATCCAGATCTGGCCAATCAGGATAGACTGCTTCCTGCTTCTCCTCAGCCAAAGTGATTCACTGAGGGTCACATGACCCAACCATGTCAATAGAAGCTAGTGGGAAAGAGAAACACTGTCAGGATATAAAGCTGGACCACCAAGTAGAGAGGGACCTGTGTGTGTGTGTGTGTGTGTGTGTGTGTGTGTGTGTGTGTAGAGTACAGAGGAAAGCAGTGTCAAGAAACGGAGCCCTGAAGATATGATTTGAGCTCCTGGATCCAGTCATACTTGAAGTCACTTACCCCAACTATTAATTATATGAGATATGTGCCTATGCCTGTTTGAGTTGGATTTCAGTCACCCTCTATTCCTAAGGGTCTTTTTGCCCAAAGGTGAACTGCACTTTTAAGATGGGCAGGGGGCATCTTAGCAAGTAAAATCCTGAGCCTTTCAAAGACACTACCTCTGATTGTCTATGGGCAGAGGCAACGTCTGCATTGTGGGCACATCAGTCAGGGAGAAAGGTGCCAGATGGGCTGAGGAGAAAGGACAAATGAGATGTTCCAGTAACAGGCACCGCAGACAGTCAGGAGAGGAAGAGGTCCCAGAGGGGCCGTCATGCTCAGGGAAGCCTTCCTGGAGCAGGTGAGGCATGAACTGGGTCTTGAAGGATTCACAGGAGCAGGATAGAGGGGGAGACACAGGAGGAGGTGGGAGAAACCTGTGAGCATGTGGTGATTAGCTTGGGGGATGACGAGGGGACATCTGGCAAAGAGACTTATGTTTTAGGCAGTTAGCCATACTGAGAGGAGCACGGAGCTCTGAGAGTGGGTATTCTTTGTTCCAGACTACTTTGGAATTTATTCCGTGAGTCAGGGTTTTCCAGACTTCAGTAATCAGTTTACCGCCAGCCTCATTTTTTCCTTCCTGTGTTCCATTTGTGTATTAATTTACTTATATTTCCTTGAACAGATTCCTTTTTTTTTTTAACTTCACTCACAAGTGTATCCTAAGCATAAATATTTGTGAAAACATGATTTTTATTTTCTGGTTACAGTTTCCCCTGAAGCTCATGAAAATAAACACGGACCTTTAACAAGATGACCATCTGGGTTATAATGGAAGCCACCCTGTGTGTCCTCAGGAATCTGGTTTGGTCAGTATTGCTGGGGTAAGGAAAGGCATGGAAGCCTAACGATCAAGGGAAGGAATGAGCCGGAAAGGGCTGAGTTTTAGCGAACTCCACAGCCAGAGTGAACATTACCGGGGTAAACCGGGGTGGGCGGAGTCTACAAGGGTGAGCGGAGTCTGTGATGATGGGCGGGGTCAGCAAGGGTGGGCGGGGTTTGCACTGGTGGGCGGCATCTGTGAGGATGAGCTGAGTCTGCGGTGCTGGGCGGGGTCAGTGAGGGTGGGCGGGGTCGGCAACAGTCAGCAAGGAGTGAGGAGAGAGATCAGAGAAGGCCCAAACTGGATAGGTAGGAGGAATCGCTGGGTTCATTAAGATTGGATGGGCAGAAGAGCCAGAATATGGCAAGAGGATATGATGAGAAAAAAATGAGGCTGCTAAATTTGAGGCAATTTGTTACAGCAGCAAATAGAAAACTAGTCCAGTAACCCTCTCTGCAAGGGAGATTCATTGTCACCATCTTAAAGGGGGGAAAGGTTGAGGACCTTGCTGTGACCTGAAAGGTAGCCCCGCAAAAGACATGTCCACATCCTAATCCCCAGAACCTACGAATGTCATCTTATAGGTCAAAAAAGTGACCATTATCTCATATGGCAAAAGATGTGATGAAATTAAGGACCTTGAGAAGAGGGGCTTATCCTGGCCTATCCAGGTGGACCCACCTGCTGTTACAGGTATCCTTATAAGAGAGAAACAGAGGATGATCTTACAGCTGGTCAGAAGAGGAGGGACTATTTGGCACAGACTGGAGTGACATGGCCACAAGCCAAGGAACGCCAGGAGCCACCAGAAGCTGGAAGAAGCAAGGAATGACATTTCCTCCTGAAGACTGGTGAGAATTCTATCAGGAATTAAAATTTAGGATCAATTTATTAACTGCTGGATGTCAAACTTCATTTAAAATTGTACAACCATGCGAACCATGGCTTGCTAAGAGAGTTCCAACCTGCCAATTTAAATGAGAAACACATAGGCACAATTTTTCTCTGTCTACTGTACCATACTACGATGACATTCTCTAATCTGAATCTTTGTCTCACCTGGGCTGAGTCATGGATGGAAAAGCATGACCAAGTCAGCTGGCCACAGGAACAACCAAACCTTGATCCCCAGCACAAACCTGTCTGGGGTCTATAAATCCTGCCACCAAAATTTTTGCAAATTTCTCTCTTTGGAGCCATGCCTGCGCATTTATTAATTTCACTGTTTCAGCTAATCAGACTCATCTCATCCTCTGTCCCCAAGGATCCTCCCCGGTATCTTACAGCACATTCCAGAAGAGAAGGGTATTTCTCAAGTCTGCAGAAAGCCAAAGAAGAGAACTCCTTTTATGATCTGAAGGGAGATGAAAAGCATATTTGAGCAGGGCATTTCAAATGCATTCCGTGCTCATCACAGAAACACCCAAAGCACCTGCATTATTTAGAAAGCTGCAGGAGAGGGAAAAATGGCCGTAGAATATGCAAACGACTCATTTTGATTTTTAAAAATGCAACTGAGCCAGTGAAAGCGTCTTGAGATAGCTAGACAAAATAAAACCTCTGCTGTTTGTAAAGTCACAAAATTAAAGAGACGATTAAGCCGAAGCAAAGCTGAGACTTAACCTTAGAGGAATTGAGCATTTGATTTTTCAAAAGGTGGCAAAGGATGCCACGAAGAGTGTCTGAAGGTTAAGGAAACTGTTGTGAAAATGAAAATGATGGGCTCAGAGCTGTTCACAGCTTGGTCCCTGGAGTGTGAAATTAGGGCGGGTGTCATAAACGCCCGACCAGAGCACGGTGGCATAGCCGTGGATTGGGACGAGGCCTGTCCGCCAAGTCCTGCCCACTTGCAAGCTGCTATCGTTATCCGTGCACAGCACAGATAAGTGTGGGTGTCGGGAGCATTTTGCATTTATATTGGATGCAGCCTCTCTCTTTCCTGGTTGGAATGAGTCTGGGGCCACAGGCACGGGGAAGGCCTGGGAGGAGCCCAGGCCAGCATGCTCACTGCCCCAGATTTTCCCTTAGAAAAACCCACATGGATTACAGTTGGGATTTTACTGAGAAATCTATTGAAAATAGGAATGTAGTTAAAATGTTAACCATGAAAATCTTCCCAGGAGTTCCCTGGGTCTGGGTCTCAGGATGAGAGGCACTGATGACACGGTATCCGTCACAATCGGCTACTTCACATCTGGGTCTGAGGATACTTAACAGAAAAAGAAAACTGTAGGAGGCAACGAAGGTGGGCAGGTGAGCCGCGGTCTTCGGCTTCTCCCCTTGCCTCTCCACGCTTTCCTTGTGCACTCATGTTGTATACACAAGCGACATCCAGGTGGAACGTGGGATTCCAGCTTTTGC
>CAUYQG010130812.1:0-12325 GCA_963574415.1 Tarsius wallacei
GGCATGAGACAAGAACCTTGACCCTGAAGACCTGCCACCTGAAGAGCTGCAGAAGATCATCAGAAGATCACTGGCGCTGAAGAGCCATGTACCCCAGAGGCTGGCTTGCCAGCTGACGGAGCCGGAAGAACCAGGAAAGCTGCGGGAATAAGGCGACACTGAAGCTGAGACACCCAGGGAGGTAGGCTTGCCAGCCCACCGAACCAGCAACACTCTCAGCATTTGGCTTGCCTGCCCATTAAAGCTAACACTCCAGGGGCTAGGCTTGCCTGCCCACCGAATCGCAACATTCTCAGGGCCTGGCTTGCCAGCCCATTAGAGCTGACACTTCCGGGGCTAGGCTTACCAGCCCCTTGACGACCCTCTCTGCGGCTTGGCTTGGCTGGCTGACCCATTGAACTGACACTATTGAAGCCCAGGCTGATCTGAATAATCCACATCAGTTTTCGCACCTGAATGTGGGGCTCTACCGAAGGAGGCCATCAAACTCCAAATGGTGATGCAGATGGAACATTGTATGGAAGCGTCTTTCCACCGAGGACCTCTTAGATTGCCCTCCGAAGGATTCCTAGCTGCCATCCCCATACAACACTCACGATCAGCAGGAAGTAGCCAGATTGGTCATTGTCCTTACTCACTAACGGTAGTTAGGGTTACTACTCCAGAGTGGGGAATGAGACAGGAGATAGCTAGAAAAAGGTTAGGCAGATAAACAGGAGGGTCCTCTGGTAGCAATCTAGTGAACTCCTGGCAGGCCTCTCAGGCTCAGCATTGGTAAACAAGCTCTCTGTGAGCCTCTCAACCTAGAGTTTAGGTACTCACTGCTGGGATTGAAAAGTAACCAATCTACTCACCATTAGGCCCCTACCTCTTGCCAATTGGTCCTTAATACTGACCAATCAGAACAGCTACAGCTCACAGCTAGTGCTAGCCAATCAATTTGGACTTAGGGCTATATAAGCACCAGGTTTTTGGTCCCAGTGGGGTAGCGCCTTCAGATCCCCTTCCGCTGTGGAAACTTTTCTGTCTTCAATAAATCCTGCTTTCTCACTTAAAAAAAAAAAAAAAACCAAAATAAACTGTGCCCTTCAGGAAACATCTTTAGCAATTACTCTGAAGTTTTTCTCATCAGTGATTTTTTTACAATTAAGTGTTGCATCATCCCAAAATTTCCAGTATTTTATTATGAAAAAAGATGATTTTATAGTGAACACCCATATCCCCACTGCCTAGATTCTGCCATTAACATTTTATTCGACTTGTCTTTAACACATATCTGTTTAGTTTCTGTCCTCATTCTTTAAACCATCTTAATTTTTGATACACTTCAAAATATACTGTAGACATCTGTATACTTCCTCCTAAACAGTCCACAATATTTTTTTTGTTATTTTTCTTATGTTATAAAATTTACTTACAAAGCAAGAAACGCGTGGATATTAAGTGTATATTTATTGAGTTTTGGCAAATACAAATCTCTGTGTGATGTGAACCCTTATCAATTTATAGATTATTACCACCACTTCAGAATGTTCCCTCGTGCCTCTCCCAGGTAATTCTTACCTTTTGCTTGTGCCAGGGTTTCATTTAAATGGAATCACATTGTATGTACTGTTCTTCTTTCACTCAGCATTTTTTTTTATTGATATTTCATTGTTGTATAGATTTGTGGGGTACATGTGATATTTTGATACATGTAAAACATAATGATCAAACCAGGTAACTGGGATATCCATCACCTCAAACATTTGCCTTTTATTTGTGTTAGGATCATTGCAATTCTTCTCTTCTAGCTATTTTGAAATATACAATAAATTACTGTTAACTGCGATTTCCCTACTGTACTATGGAATACTAGAACTTAATGCTTCTATCTAACTGTATTTTCAGCATAATGTTTTGAAATTCATCCATTTTGTTTGTATCAGTAATTGACTCTTGTTTATTGATGAGTAGTATTCCATTGTATGAATATACCACAGTTTGTTAATCCATTTCCTATTGATGGGTATCTGGGCCATTTCCAGTTTGGGGCTCTTACAAATACAACTGTTATGAATATTCTTGTTCAAGTCATTCTGTGAACAGTGTGCTTTGTTTCTTTTAAGTAGACTTGCAAATGGACAGTTGAAGAAAGAGATAGTCACTGAATTGGAGACTTAATCTGGGAAATGGAGCTAAAACTTCAGTTTCCTATGTATCACTTGATATATATTATCTGATTTAAATTTTTCAGAGCTGAATTTTTTTCATTGGGTGGTTAAGAGTGGAGTTTGGACATTAAGGCCTTGTTTCATATGACTTTTTGGGTATTGCTTTATTGAACATACTCAAATACAGCTAATGTGCAATTAGCTTCAAAAAAATAAAAACAACAAATTATAGAGAAGTTTTCCAAATGTCTGACAAGATTGAATTCCCTACAGGTATTAGAAGAGAAGCTTTGAAATCTTGTGTTTTTTCTTAAAAATTCAGATGAATATTTACTTCTTAAGATATTTCTCTTGGCTCCAACAATATAATAATATAAACATTGCTTATGATCTGTGGAAACATTTATTTTGATAGAAAAGTTGCACTAGTATTTTTACCACCAGATTTTTAAAAAGGTAGGTATAATTTAAAAATATAATGTGTTTAAAATATGGAAAAAATATGTATATATGTCAAACTTTGTTTCAAATGGAATAATTCTTCCACGTACTTAATAAAAATCATGTATTATAACGTTTAAAGCCATACATATGGGATCTAAATTGTGGACTTAAAAAGTAAACTTTTTAGTCAAAAAAATAGATGTTTCCAGTCAGTATTATTGGGAAATAATATAGATCCAACCACATAAAACATTCCTTATGAATTTAATATAAAGGTAATTAAAAAGGTACTTACGAGTTAAATATATTTTCCTTTCCCTCAAACCTGGAGTGAAGCAAATACTCCAGGAAGAGGCACTGTGTTCATTTATACTGTGGCCATGCTCCCTGGAGGTCTGTGTATCCTTGTAGGAAAAGCACAAGATGGAAAGGGATTCATGATTATGTTCATTCTACTGAATTTTTTATTCAACAAAATTTATCATACTTTTAGTGGCAAATCATTATCCTGTGCACTAATGAATAATCATGAATGTTTTAACATGTGTCTAGTTCATGCACCATATTAAACTCTTTCTATGCATTATTTCATTTATCCTTTTATGAATCTTGTTATGCAGTATCTTATTTTTACTCACCGTTTTAGATAGGAGGAAACTGAGGTTGGAGTAAGTAAAGTGGTCACGAAGTTTGCAAGCTGAGGAAAGAGGACTCCAACACGAGCAGCCCACCTCTAAAGCCATAGTCTGAATTGTTAGTGGACAGATAGCTCGTCATCTCATCTCATTATACAAACACTTTGTTAATGTAAAAGACACAAAACAAAGATGTGAAAGCAACAGGAGTGTTGGACAGAGGAAACACTTGATTTTATAATTTCCAGTGATTCTTTGAAACAGCATTCTTTTTCCAACCTCAAGTTTCCCTTCATTCTCTACCATAAGATAACTAGTGGGTCATTCTGGCTTGAGTCTGTTTGGCTGTCCTTTGGGTTGGAGGACCATGTGATCCAATGCTTAGAGCGTAATTGATTTTCACAGTGTCCTGTCTCACAGCTCACCATTGACAGGGGTGACCAAAAGCATCAGTTCTAGGATTTATGACTTGAGTAGAGTGAAGAAGACCTCCGAAAAGTTGCCTTTTTACTGCAAAGTCTTACTTTCATTTAGATCTTACCAAAGATGCGCCTGTGCAAAACATTTTTTAACAGTCAATATTTATTTGTTTACATCATTTACAGCCATGTTTTAAAAAGCATTGCCAAGTAGAGATGGATATCTACTTTGGTTAACATCAAGATTTATTTTTCTAAGAAGTTTCAGAGATATTGATTAGAATGAGGCTGTGATACTCAATTCATCTTAATACTTTGAAAACTTCTGCTTAAAAACCTACAATTCCCTACTGAATACTGCACTAGATTGATACATCCCCATGTGACTTTCTAGACCTATAGTGCTGCTCCAACCATCCGGTTTTGGTCTTCCATCACTCACCCAGATAGACCTTGATTTTAATAGGAGCAGTCTCCTCACTCTCCTACAATATACCCATTCTCCCTGCCTCCTTGCAAGAAAAGGATGGTCCTGCCAACCCATTCTCTAGGCTTTTTTAGAATAAGTGATTCTATCTGGTATCCCACCTTCTCTTTGTAACTTTTCCTGGTATTGTACTGGTTAAGAAGGCAAATCCTGGATTTAGATACACTTGTGTGCAAAACCTGGCCATTATTTTAACTTTTCTTAGTTCATTTTTCACTGTGAAGTGAGGATACCTTTAAAAAAAAAATACATTAAAAAAAAAAAAAATCAGGGTCTCTCTCTGTCTCCTAGGCTGGAGTACAATGGCATGATCATAGCTCACTGCAGCCTCAAACTCCCAGGCTTAAGTAATCCTTTTGCCTCAGCCTCCTGTGTATCTGGGACTATAGGCACATGCCACCATACCTGGCTAAGTTTTTGATCTTTGGTAGAGATGAGGTCTCACTATGTTGCCTAGGCCAGAAGACAGACTTTTAAGGTGGCTCCCTTGATCCCTGCTCTTGGTGTTCATGTCCTGATGTGTCTTTTCTTTGAGTGTGGATAGGACCTGTAACTTGCTCCAAACCAATAGAATACGGCAAAGGTAATAGAATATACATGATTATGTATTCATGATTCTGTTACATATGATTATAACATCTATTTTGATAGGAAGTCCTCCTCCTTATTGGCTTTGAAGAAGCAAGCTGTCAGGTTGTAGTGTTTCACATAGAGGGGGCCATGTTTCAAGGAACTGAGAGCTCTGACAGCCAACAAGAGGCTGAGGCCCCCAGTCTGGCAGCCTGCAAGGAGCTAAATGCTGCCAGCAATCACGTGAGCTTTGGCGCTGATCCTTCCCCAGTTGAGTCTCAGATGAGAGCCCAGTCCTGGCCCATACCTTGATTGCAGCCTATCAGAAGACACAGCTCAGCCATGCCTGGACTTCTGACCCACGAGCCCTTGTGATAAGTAAAGTGTGTTATTTTAAGCTGCTAAGTTTGTGGTAATATTGTTATGTACCCATAACTAAATAATACAGATAGTGTCTACCTTATACAATTTTTGTGAGAATTAAAATGAAATAATGTACATAAAGACTTAGTATGGTCCTTGGTGCACAACAGATATTCAACAATTAAAAGCTTCATCCTCTGAATTCTACACTGCCTTCCAGTTTTAATTGATCTACCACTAGCTGAATCCCTATAGTACTTGGCGGTGTTGGAAGCAATGCTTACATTTATTTAGTCTCACCCTATCCAGCTGTTGTTTACAATCATCTACAAATTTCCCTTTGTCTAGTCCTTGCTTAAATAGCTCCAGTGACATGCAGCTCACTCTTAAGGATGCTTTTTTTAACAAAAGTCACAGACCCTGCCTCCTTTGCTAATCAGAATATAGATAGACTCTCTGAGGCCCACAAGATAAGCAGACTTACATCCCACTCATTTGAAAGCTTAGCTCTTTTCACACATTATCTGCTGGAGCTTTGTTGTAAAAAGACTATATTCAAACAGCCAATGAGTCTCCCACCAGCTTCCATCCCGCAACTTGAAGGCTTGTGTCATCTTATCCACTTGCCCAAGGAAAAGGGCATTTTCCCCAAGGAAGACTGCTCTTTTCCTCAGAATCTAGTGCTAATTTCCTCCCTGATGCTCGGGGCATGCTAGATATGGGAAACTTTACTTCCCTGCAGTCACCCAAATGAAAATGATATTTCTCTTTAAAATGGAGAAGCAAGGTGTTCTCAGTTCTGTAAAAATGTGTATAAAAGCATCTTAAACATTTAAAAAAAGATGTTTAACATCACTGGTCATTAGGAGGATGCAAATTAAAATCATAATACTTTACCAGTGTGGATACATTAAAAGACTAACAATACCAAATATTAGCAAGTGCAAGTGGGAATGTGAAACTCTATCTCTGCTAGGTGTGTAGTTTGGTACAACTTCCTGGAAAACTGGCAATATCTGCCAAAGCTAAACATATACCAATTTAGAAATTCCAGTCCTGGATGTATACCTACCAGAAATGTGGGCACAAGTCCACCAAAATATATATACAAGAATGCTTATAGCAGCTTTAGTCATATAAGTTCAAACTAGAAAATAATATCAAATGTCCATCAAAGGAGAATGGATAAATAAAGCAACGCACTTGCACAATGAAATGCTACACTGCAATAAAATTAAAAATATAAATTCCTATTACATGCAACATAGATGACTCTCTCAGATGTAATATTGAGCGAAAGAAGACAGATATTAAAGGGTAAACATACTCTATGACCTCATTTATATGAGATTCAACCATAAGCAAAACTAATCTGTTTCGATCAAAGACAAAATGGTTGTTACCTTTGGCGGCATTATTGAGTGCAGGAACATTCTGGAGTGCTAGAAATTTCTAAATCTTGATCTATGTGATAGTTACATGGATATACATTCTGTAAGTGAAAAAAATGTACTGAGCTATATCATAAAAATTTGTATACTTTACAATTTGTAATGTATGCACCAATAAAAATATTTAAAAAGTGTCTGTTGGGTGCTAAACATCTGGATTTTTCCATCCATCAATCTAGGGAGTAAAGATGATCACATCTTTATGATAGGAAGGCTAGGTCACTGCAAAATAATGAATTAGTTTAAGGATGCAGGTCTTTAGCTTTTATATAGTCTCTTGTAAGCCTCTAATTGACTAATGCACATTATCTTTTTGCATTATTAACAAGTCAAGGATCCTGTGCAAAATATTTGTATAGCCCAAAGCACTTAGCAAAAGTGGGTCACAGAGACATGCTCAACAAGGGTTTCTTGAGAGATCCCAAGGAAAGGCAAATTGGCTTGATTTGCCAACATTCTGTTGCTCAGCAATCACCTCATGGTGTATGGGTGTCTTATCTCTCTCTGAAAGCCCTTGTCTTTTTTTGATATAATTTTTTTCTTAAAATTGATTTAATATGAAGTGAGTTTTTATTTATTTAATCCCCAAGCATCCCCTACCTGCCCATCATACTGTTTATTTAAATGTAATCAGAGAAGCTGGAGATAATATGTAAACTCTGATTCCTCTTCTGGCAACTTGGAACATTTTATCTTGGAAACCCTCTTAGAAATTAATGAAGGTAGGACAAAACCAAAGCAGAGTACCACCAGAAAAAGCTGGAGTGGAACCAGTTCTCAGGTTAAGACCCCATATCAGTTTATTCCTGTGTACTGTGACCTCTTTGTTTGTTTTGCTCCCTGACACACAACCTTTGCATTGGAAGCATGACTACCACCCACAGAACACTTGTGGTGAGGGTGGCTCTCACAGAAGCTGCTAGTTGCACTCTGCTCCCTTTGCAAATATACAAGTTGGGATTCGAATGTCTGTCTTTACCGAGAATCTTTTTAACAGGGAAAAGGACACTTGTTTCTTATAGGCATGTGCAGATCCATCAGGGACTCTTTTAAGATAATATGAGCCTTCCAGTATCTATTTCCTTGCAGTCTTCAAGTGCCACAATAGTAGTATCTAATGGGTAAAGAGACTTTCTTTTCAACTGAGCAGTAAGTAGGAATGAGAGCAGGAACCCTCCCTGGGCTCCTAAGGGATGGAATTCCTTTTCTAGCTGTTACTGTTGGCTTTCTAATTTCCTGATTTACTGCCAGTGTGGATACAGATGCCTCTGGTGCCTGGTGTCACTGTTCCATTAGCAGGTTTGCACATTTTATTGCTAAGCAACAATTAGCAGTGTGAATCCTGCCTTCTGTGATTTCAATTTAGGCTTCACACATAGAATTATGCTTTCATCTTTGCAACACAGCAACAGTGTTCGCTGTTTGGCTAAAGCTGTTTTAGGAGAACCTGAGAGAAAAGATTGAGAAGGTAACAGCAGGTATTCAGGCATTCACTGGTAGGGTTTTGAAATGTTATTTATGAAAGAACCTTCTCTAATTAGATATCCAATAATTTGAAAGTAATGCTAAAGGTTGGAGATAAACTCAAAGCAATTCAATTTGGCCAAAGGGGAAATGATAACGGTAGAATAATTATGAAAATCCTGAAAGAGAACGAACTAAAGGTCCACAGGAAAAAGAAAAAAATCTTTTACCAAAATATTTCTCTTGATAATAATGAAAGGAAATGCCTCCCTTCCAACCTCATATCATGCAAAATTATTTTCACTGAGTTAATGGGATATTGTGAAAATTTAATGGGAATAATAGATCTAGAAGAAGTAAACGAGTAGAGGAAACAGGAAAAAAAATTCATTAAGTTAAATGTACCCTGGTTTTTCTTTACCCATGAGAGAAGAAAAATGACCATGTTTCAGCTTAAATATTGCATTTATGAAAGTGCAGTTTCTTATGAAATATTCTTGTTGAAGAAGTAAAAATCATTGGCACTTAAGAATTTGGTAAACTTAAAAGCATGCTTATTTTCCACATATATAAGAATATTGCTTTTAAAAAGTCTATTGGGTACCCATATTCACCCTCTTCAGCTGAAGAAGAGAGGAAGACAAATGGGATCTAGACATTTTATTCTTTTTATAATGAGAGGTCTGTTTTCTGGTCTTATCTTAGAATCTTGAAGAAAAACCCAAGAAGGATCATAATAGAGAAGAAACAAACGAACAAGGAGAGAATATTTGATTTTAGATTCTCTCATGTGACTCTCAAAAACACAAAAAATGTTTTAAATAGAATATGAGATTAAAAATTTGGAGTTAAGAGCTATTGGTTATCGATGAGCCAAATTCTCCTACAGTGTCAGAAAGTTACTAAAAACCTTTGATTAAAATCTCTTTCACAAGCCGGGCTCGGTGGCTCAGCCTGTAATCCTGGGCCTTTGGAAGGCTGAGGTGAGTGGATTGCCTGAGCCCGCGGGGCAACTTGGCAAGACCTCATCTCTACAATAAATAAAAAAAAATCAGCCGGGCATGGCAGCGCGCGCCTGTAATTCCGGCTACTCGGAAGGCTGAGGCGGAAGGATCGCTGGAGCCCAGCAGGTCGAGGCTGCGGTGGCCGGGAGCGGCCACTGCACTCCAGTCTGGACGACAGTGAGACTCCAACTCAAAAAAAAAAAAAAAAAAAATCTCTTTCACTTAAAATATGGTTTAATTCACAAGCATTTGGTTCTACTATGAACAGCCATTTCTTACATTTCTGATTTTGGGTTTCCAGAACAAATTCTGCCTCCCTTTAACTTTACTTAACATTCTGTTTGACAAACGTTTATTGAATTTACTATGTAAACTCTTTGCATTTATCTGAATAAATAAAAGGCTTCTTGGCCTCAAAGAACACATGGTTTAATGGGCAAGACAGATAAGTAAATATATAGGGTCATGTATAGTATGTTCAAGTACAAGGTTAGAGAATGGCACTAATGGCATTGTTACTAAATGTTAGGGGTGTAGTTGGGGTCCAGTTGCTTGCTGCACAGAAAGCTAATTGCTGTAACAAGTATTGCAAGGGAAGAAGGATTTTTTACCCGGGCTGTATCAGCCAAGGAGAACGGGAGATTGTCTCAAATTCATCTCCCTGTCCTGCTGAAGTCAGGAGTTTTTATAGTTGGACAGGAATGTAGAAAACAGGAATTAGGGAGGAGTAAGGAGGAGGAGTTGGTCAATAGGAAGGGTCTGGCATCTCGTTGTCTGTATGGGGTGATCTGGTGAGTGTCATTTCTTTGATCCTATAGGTCTATGGGCCGGTTTCCTGAGAAAGAAACTCACATAAGACAAATATAAGTTTCAAGCTTTAAGACAAGGAAGGTCAATTTCTATGTGTATTCAAAAAACTGTAACCATTTATTCTATGGGGATGTTGGCCTGTTTCAGTGTGATGATAAAAAAGAAGCTACCCTAGTTCATTGTTAGGGCAAAAGATCAAGGAAGGATTCCTGGAGGTCACGGCTTGTGAACTGCTTGGTTTGTATATGAAATTGCAAATAACAAATCTATGGATAAGCACTTCTGGAATTCTTTTTTTTTTTTTTTTGAGAATGCAGGACTTATTGAGAGGACAGAAAAGCTCCCACAACGGGAGGGGACAGAGGGGATTACCCTGGAATTCTTAATATGAATTACTCTGGAGGAGGGCAGTTGAAGAGAATGAAGAGACTGGAGGAGGGTTTATTCTATGTCCTCCTACAGTTTTAGAATATACTACAGTGAGAATATATTATACATAATAAAAGTATACAAAGATTTCAAGAAGAGAGAGAATTTCTTTTTCCATAGGCTAGGCTTTCAAATATTTGAAGATGAATCTCTTGCTCCAGGCTAAACCCCAGCTCTCAGAGAGTAATGGCATAGTACATGTGAGATACCCTGCAAAGTGCTTGTCAGAGGACCTAAATAAATGTTTGCTTCAGCTCTTTTTTTTCTTCTCTCTCTCTCCTTCTGTCACCAAAAGAAGAGGTCCCTCTTAGTCTTTCCCTTTTTAGGTTATACTTTTTTCCAATAATTCCTTTTAAAAGGGAGCCTATTTCTTCAGGATACCGATGGAACAGGTTTGATCATTGAAAAAGTATAGTTACATAATCAGCTGAATAGAACTAAATGCAAGGCTTCTAGTGATGCACATTGTATTTATTTGGATAGGCTAAAGTTGTAGAAACAAGAGAGATCCCCAAAATCAGTTAGTTAAGGAACAGAAAAACTTATTTCTCTTTCACATAGTAGTCAGAGGTAATTGTTCTAAGCTGGTGGGGAGTGCTGTTCCACGTAGTCATTCAGTGATTCAGAAGCCTTCTGGTATATTGTTCTGCCAACCCCCCAGGGCCTTGGAATCACCTTGGTTGAAGATAGATAGCAGCTATGGATGGATTCTAGCAAGAAATACAGGAAAAGACAGCAAGTAGAAGGCCAACTGGCTGTGGGATCAAAAGTGGCACACATTACTTCTGGTTAGGTTCCATTGGCTAGAACTTAGTCATATGACTACACCAGCTGCAAGGGAGGCTGGAAAATGTAGTCTAGTTAGGCAGCCATGTGACTTACTACAATTGAAATTGAACTACAATGGAGGAAGGGAAGAATAGATTTTATTAGACAGTCAGCAGTTTTTGCCACACTCCTTAAAATTGCATTAGCTTTCCTTAAACATTGTGTTTATCAGCTCATGTTGAGTTTATAAAAATTAAATCTCACTAAAAATATTTTTTTGGTCTTTCTTTGCTATGTTTTATTCCCTCAAAAATTAGGCACTTAATTTTACATAAAATATTACAATGGACATCACATTAATTTATTTCATTTCAAACTTACTTCCAACTCTTGTAAACTGTATATTTCTACATTAAAGTCATTCTTCTGTCTCACGTCATGTACACATTTTCTTCTAATTTAGCCATTTCAAAGAATTGCTTTTAATGCCATAAAATAGTACTCCATTCTCTTTATGTCTGCATATTTTCAGATATTAATTTGTTTCTTCCCAGTTTCTTTCCTCCAATTTGATGGATAGTTTGCACTCTCTTGTTGCCTCAGGAGAAGTGTATGTCAAGGCAGAAAGTAGAAGCAATGTATGTAGTCTTCTGGACTTTGTTTCCAAAGCCTAAGCCCCTGGTGGAACTGGAATGTTTGTTGAGGTGGGATTAGTAAGGAGAAAAGGAAAGTGTATATGGGAGTAGAGTTTCCTGAGGTCAAGAGGAGGGCAGAGAGTGGTTGAGATGAGGAGAGAGTCTGTGCGTTCTTGAGTAGTAGGGAGCCAGTCCTACTTCCTGGAAACAGAGACAGGGAAGTGAAAAGCAGGGAGAATTCAGGCCTTGGCAAAGATCCTTGGCCCAAGAGTGCCTCGGAGCAGCGGGGACCCTGGATTCATACAGGCTGGGCGGACATGTTCAGGGACAGGAAGAGCCATGCCATCCCCCGTGCCTTGCCCTTGTGTAAGATTCCTGAAACTTTCTGGAGTGATGGGGAATCTTTAAGAATGACTGAGACAGCCGGGCTCGGTGGCTCAGCCTGTAATCCCGCGCCTTTGGGAGGCTGAGGTGAGTGGATTGCATGAGCCCGCGGGTTCGAGACCCGCCTGGGCAAGCAAGACCCCATCTCTACAATAAATCAAAAAAAAAAAAAAAATCAGCCGGGCATGGTAGCGCGTGCCTGTAATTCCGGCTACTCGGAAGGCTGAGGCGGAAGGATCGCCGGAGCCCAGCGGGTCGAGGCTGCGGTGGCCGGGAGCGGCCACTGCACTCCAGTCTGGGCGACAGAGT
>CAUYQG010130816.1:0-38121 GCA_963574415.1 Tarsius wallacei
ACAATTCAGGGTTAGGTATACAAATGTTTGTTATGCAGGCACCCTTGTTGATAATGCATGACTTTGAGGAGACAGCTTCATCCTTCCTGTACCCCCACCTTCCAATTATACAGTAAATGCAAGAAGCTGGGAGTGGCAAGGGAGAAAAATAAGGTGGCGTGTCATGGAATAGCTAGTATTAGGAAGAGTGAATACTGGGACCACCCAACCCTATTCTGCATCTGTCATTTTTATTTAAGCTAGCCCAAATGAGCCTCCCTCCTTCTCCACCAGTCAGCTGATCTAGAGAACCAAAATCAAACACACTGAAATGCAGTGGCCATGGCTCTGTCATTGGGCCCCTCTGGTATCCCAGGCTGGGCAGCAGGTATCACTGCTCCTGGACCATAGGCCACCACCAGACAGGGTGACACATCCCAGATCACTTTCAGCATTTCAGCTTCAAATGAATCTTTAGACGGACATTAATGTCACAGCTCAGGACCAAACACACAAAGGCCAAACCAGACTAAGACTAAGAAAAAGCTGAAAGAGCATCTGTTTTCCATCTAGTTTTATACAAAATGATGATAAATAAAAGAGCTACCAGTGTGCCTTCACAACTGAGCACCAGTTCCTCCTTTAGGGCCTACACTTTGGAAAATAAAACTACTGTCCTATTGAAACGGCTAAACCTCCTGCTTTTGCCTATCTCAGGGTGATCATCGAGTTTGAAATGAGGGAGATATCTGGACATGCGGAGCTCATTCCTTCTCTCTTCCAGATCTGCCTCCCAGCAAAGATATTGCCTTGGTCCACAGTCCCCAAGGCATATTGCACACAGCAGGAAAGACCCTCCTTTGTGTGGGAGGACTGCAGTTGTCCCAGGCAGCCTGAGATTAAGTGAATAATTCTAGTTCTGGGCTTCAGTAATTAGAAGCTATTTTCATACAGCCCTATCAGCATCAAAGCCAACATTTTGATCTTCATCAGACTTTTATCTTGACTGGATTAAAGCTTGAGAAGGGAGAGGAGGGTGTAATTTATTAGCACTTCCCACCCCCAAATCCTACAATATACATCACCCTTTTATTCCATAACGACTTTGGTTTGTTTCAATATATAATCTACAGAATAGATTGGGTACTAGATTAGGAAATCAATCCATATAGGGGGGATCCAAAAAACCCTGGAATTTACTTGTTAAAAACTGTCTATTTATTCTTACATGTTTAAACTTCAGTCACCTTCATAGTACTCTCTGTTTCATGTAATGCACCTATCGAGATGCCTTTTCCACTGCTCGAAACAGTTTTTTGAACTCATCGATTTTGATGCCTTTTAGTGCTTCTGCTGTTTTTTGTTTTACCTCTTCCCCATCGGCAAAACACTTCCCTTTGAGGGCTTTTTTTCATCCAGGGAAACAAAAAGTCACTCAGGGAGAAGTTGGGTGAATAGAGAGGGTGGGGCACTGGGGTCATGCTGGTTTTGTGGAGTGTGGGCAGGTGTGCTCATAAATCACCCATCATGAAATGGGCAAAGGCATGGAAAGACTCTCCAAAAAAAATTCACTGAAGCTGAACGCATCCTCTCACAACAACACTAGCTGGTCCACTGATGCCAGTGGGTTCCTAGAACACTTACCTAGTGGGGAAACCTGTACCACAAGGGGCCTGCCCTCCAAAAGATAATTTTGGATTTTTGTGAATCCCCCCGGTATATCAATTCATTTGTATACAGATATGTGTATGTAGACATATAAACATCCATATCAAACATATGAAGATACGTCTATAACCATCTGAGTTAATTATACTTTATCGAGTTTAGTGAAATATTCCTACTTTCTAAGAATGCAGCGATATTGTCCTTCTACCACAGAACTTGAAGTTGAAGATGCCATAGACACATAGATAAGAATTTCTTTTTCAAATCTCCTTTCACAACTCACACTCGTTCTTAGTGTCCATCGATATGAAAAGTGTTTAGAATAAGGATCAGCAAGTCACAGCGCAGAGGCCAACTCTAGCCTGTGACCTGTTTTTGTGTAGACAGCGATCTAAAGTTATGAGTTTAACAGTTTTTTTAAATATTAGAAAGAAAAACAAAAATTGTGCGACAAAGACCATATGTGATACACAAAGCCTAAAATATTGACTCCCTGGTTCTTCACTTTAAAAAAAATCTTGCGCGGTGGCTCAAGCCTGTAACCTCGCACTTTGGGAGGCCGAGGCGAGCGGATTGCCTGAGACCACGGTTCAAGCACAGCCTGAGCAACTTGACAAGACCTCATCTCTATAATAAAAATCACAAAAATTAGCTGGGCATGGTAATGCGCACTTGTAGTTCTGGCTACTTGGAAGGCTGAGGCGGAAGAATTGCTGGAGCCCAGCAGGTTGACGCTGGGGTGGCCGTGAGCGTGCCACTGCACACCAGCCTGGGCGATGGAGTGAGACTCCGACTCAAAAAAAAAAAAAGAAAAACTTGGCAAACCCTGTTCTAGATTAACTCCTTCCCAACACACACACACACACACACACACACACACACACACACACGCACACATCCTAGTACTCTTGTCTCCTGCCTTAAGATTAATTCTAGGTCCTATCAGTGGAGTGTAATGGTTAGAAGCATGAAGATAGACAGTTCTGAGTTCAAATCCCAGCTTTGGCATTATTTGCTATGTGACCTTAATCAAGTTACTTAACTTCCCTGGGCATCAATCTTCTGATCTTTAAAGGGGAATGATAATAATATCTAACTGATAGAGGGGTGTGTGTGTGTGTGTGTGTGTGTGTGTGTGTGTGTGTGTGTGTGTGTGTGCAGCTTTAATAACTTAAAAAAAGGAATTAGAATAGCACCTAGCATGTAGAATTATATAATAATCAATCAATCCAGTTATGTTAGTGTACTTCTTTGATCCATGTACTCTCAAAATCACTGGTCCCATAATCCATGCAGAGATACATTTTTTTTTTCATGAATCCAGAAACAACTGTTCCATATAGCTGGAAACTATCAGAAAATGTAAATAAGCAAATAAATAGATAAACCCAACTGCTTCTATAAAAACAAGGGTAATACTATTAATAATGCTGTAGTCTGAGAAAGATTTCAGGGAAAAATACTACACCATAGAGCAGCTTGGTCAAGGTGGCTGGCAACCTTCCTGAAATATGTGAATACTCTACAGAATACTCCATTGCATTTGGATCTTTGGGCAAAATAATTTGGTGTGAGGGCAACAAGCTCCCTGCACAAAATAAGGGCTAAATGAACAATTGTGTTCTCAATTACACAGAGCTGAGTGTCTACAGTTAAAAATAGTACTGGGGTGATTGGGCATGTGTTTCTGTTTTAAGCTCACACACAAAAACAGTTTTTCTTATTATTCCTTCATCTTTTGACCTTGTGGAAGTTTCTAAATCTTTTATCCTGCCCTCTTGAGCTAGCCTATAGCCAACATTTGTACTCATACTGAACTCAGACACTCTCAGCTCTCCCAAAAATATATTCAGTAGAAGGAGCTTTCCTTAAGGCACTGCCTGACTTGTCTCTTTCTCCCTTGACAGGGAAGGCAAAGGAAAGCTGCCACTCAAGGTTAAGTAACATTTGGGGTGATTGTAGAGGAGCTTTATCTCTGCCCTAAACCCAGGAGATTCTCTCAGTCCTATCTTGTAGTATCACGGTAACACATCATTCTTTAGAATTCCCAAGAACTGAGGAGTCGGCATATAAACAAGACAGATTCCAGAAGCCAATTATTGATGGCAACAAATTATATTTGTGTAGCAGATAGTAAACTCATGTTTGTAACTCAGATATATTAAAAAGATGGCATCCTTATCTTCTGATCGCTTAAAATTTCGGTTTCAGTCTCCCATTTTGAAGGAGTGATGATATAGGATTTCCCAAAGTGATATATGATTTCAGGAGAGTGGGGCACATATATCTGCCAGGGGTCCAGAGGAAGGCCCATTGTGACTGTTGGTTGGAGCAGCCAAGAGGAACACATGGTTAAGGTCATAGATGTGGAGCCGTTTGATTCCCACCTCTGCCAGTCCCTAGCTATGAGACCCGAATGAGTCCCTTAACCATTCTTTGCCTCAGTATTTTCATCTATGAACTGGAGAGAATGGCATCTGTGTCTTAGGGTTGTCATGTGGATGAAGTGAGTTAACATTTATAAAGCATCTGAACAGCCTTTAGTTTTTGGTAAGCATTATATTAGTATTTGCTAAATAAATAATAAATAAATACCTTCTAGTCATGATGTTGTGAAGACCTCGTGTGACCCTGACTCAGTCTGCCATCCAAGCTTAAGATATCAACTCAAAAAAATAAAAATAATTTTTCAAAAAGATATCCCTTGTTGCCTGTCCAAATAGCCCCATGAGTGGATTTCTCTACGCATAGTCTTAAGGGCAAGGAAATCATCCAACTACTTCCATGTCAAATAGAGATGGAGGAAATCTCTAGGAGTCTGTATTCACACTCAGTACACTAAAGCAAGTGTTGTGGTTACATAAACATATCCAACATGGAGTCGTTATTCTAGCTGTAATTCCCCAGGTCTTCAAAGAATGTCAATGTTTTTCTGTTTCACAAGAAACAGAAAAAGAAAAACTAATTCATTTGTTCAGACACTTGTGATTTTCCTGTCTTCCACAAAGGAAGACCATCAGTTAGAAAATGGTTTTCGACTGGATCCCGAAAAACCCTCAAGCCAAAACATTGCCATTTAGATGCTTCTAATTAGGCAAACTTCAAAGAGATATTGGATGAGAAAATCTCAAAGTATATTTCCAAACTGTTGAAAGAGTTTTTATAAACATATAGTAATATTTTATATATTAATATAAAATGCATAGCTTTTCTAGCTCTGCACTATCCAATATAGTAGCCAATAGGTCTATGCGGGTATTGAGTACTTCAAACATGGAAAGTCCAAATTGCTGTTAAGTGTAAAATACAGATCAGATTCAGAGACTTGGTATGAAAAAAAGAATATAAAAATCTCCATCATTTTATTCTGATTTCGTGTTGAAGTGATAATGTGTGGGATATAGTCAAATAAATGAACAAAATAACTAATTTAATTCCAACTGTTTCTTTTTACTTTTTAAATGAGGCTACTAGAAAATTTATAATTACATATATGATTTACATTATATTTTATTGTACAGTGTTAGTCTAGATAATATAGGGCTAATCCCAAATACTCAGAATAATATCTAGAATATTTCTAGATGATAAGAATCTGTCAATTGGTCAATATCTCCTTTTTTTGTTTTAGAAAGAAAAGAAAATAGTATATGCTCTTTGCTGTCTTTTCAATGAGGGAGGGGTCAAATGTAAATTATTTATATCTTTGAGTGGGCTAGGAAATGCTAATTTTTTTCTGAACTACTTTAATAGCAAGGAAGAAGAAATTAGACTTAAAGTATGTCTCAGATGATAATTCTCACACCTTGAAGAGTGGGAGTAGGGAGTTATCTTTGTATAGGTTGAGAAAAATCAGAATGTGAGTAAAATTTACTCCTGGCCAATATAAAAAATATACTGTCTCTGAACCGATCATGCTGTGTCATCCAAAGTCACTTCCATAGTATCAAAAGAGATGAGTGTACAGTATAAAAGTTCTCTGTTGATCTTCTTTTGGTTTTACATTACATATAATCACTATATTTAATGATCTGTTTTATTTTTACAGAGAAACATATTTTTGGAACCAAACTGGATTACAAATTGGCTATAATGGAGAACATCCTCCTTATGACCCCAAATTACCCCAATACTTAACCCCAGAAATATACTTTTAACATTGGTAACTTTTTAAATTTCAGTAGCTTTAGGAGGTACAAAGAGTTTCTGAGTACATGGATGCATTGTAGAGCACCAAGGAGGTCTGGACTTTCAGTGTACCCACCACCCCCAACTGTGCACATTGTATCCAACAGGTGATAGGAAATGCTAATATTTACTTCTGTTTTTTCTTTGATTTTCTTTTCCTTTTGAGTTGGAGTCTCACTCCGTCACCCAGGCTGGAATGCCATGGGACACTCACCCCAGCGTCAACCTGCTGGGCTCCAGTGACCCTTCCACCTCAACCTTCCAAGTAGCCGAAACTACAGGCATGCCAGGCTAAATTTTTTTTAATTTATAGTAGAGACGAGGGCTTGCCAATTACTCGGGCTGGTCTTGAACCCACAGGCTCAGGCAATCTACTTGCCTTGGCTTCAGTGTGCTAGGATTACAGGCTGAACGACTGAGCCCAGCCTGATTTTCTTTTATTGTTCATCCCATTTGAGTTCATGTCATCATTTACTCCAGAAACTTAGAGTAATGATTTATAGTAATTTTTAATCTTAATAAAATTCATCCTCTATTGTTAGTCCAATAGGCTTTGGATTTCATAATAGATTGAAAACCTAGAACTTCTATGACTAGAATCAATAGCTCCAGCTTGATAATAACCAAAGGGCAAAAGTCTTGAGAATCATATTTCACATGTCCTAGCCCTGGAATATCATGCAAGATCATTCTAGAATCATTCTGTTGTCTGCACTTCAAAACCACCATAGCTAAAACCCACAATAGGCCTGACGATTCTCTAATCATTTTATGTAAGCGATGAAACTTCCTGTTCCATTCCTCCCAGAAGCTGTTACAAACCTTTCCCATCTCTGCAGAACTAACTTCACCTATACTCCCTGCATCAGTGCCCCATCACCTGCCAGCCTGTTGGATGGCTATTCCCAGGTATTTGCCCCATGAAACTCTCCCATGTCCCACTCACAGCATGACTCAGTCATCTAAGTGGGATTCACCTTTCACTATTCTTTCAATGATTGGTCCAATGCATGATCAGTTAAATCAGTTAAGTCTTTCCCAAAAGCTCCCTTTCCATTTGTTAACAGAACTCTGCAGCGCAAACACTTCTGAGACCATCGATATACACGTAGGGGCAGGAAAGGAGAGAATAAAAGGCTTCAGCTCTTCTTTATCTGAGCAAAAATCATAAAATCAATTAAATCTCAGGAGCCTGAATTAGCAATCAGTCTTTTGCAAGTAGGCCCAACCTCTCATTTTAGAAGGTATAGCTGAATTACATGCTAATATAATTGTGAATACATGCCGATATGTATTTTGGATTTAGTGAGCTTCAGAACAAGAAGAACATGCTTTCATTATCATTATTGAATCAGTAGATTTCTGAGTAGAGTTACCCATCCTGACAGGTCCTCAGAGGTGTCTGGAAGCCTTGCAAGAGCCATTAGTCTGCAATTTTATTTATGCACAGAGGGGTTACCAAGGAAAAATCCATTTCTTAAAAAAAGAAAAAAGACTAAGATGGGATAAAGCTTGAGGGGCAAAAGGACTTATTCACATGTGTTCATCCTTCTATTAAACTAAACTACTACACTCCTCAGGTTACACAAGTGTGGAGATGCAACTTAGCACTTGCTGAATGCGTAAACTTTAGATACATAACAGACTGGATTGATTTGACTATATCCATGTGTCAAAATAAAAAGCAGATTTTCATCTGGGACCAGAGAGAGGGCTGGTAAATGATTAATTTTAATTAGCTTTCCTTTACAGCAGTAATTCGTAACACTTAGGGTCACTGAGTGTCTTTTAAATGCAGACTCTCAGCCTAAAGTGTGCCCCAAACATATATGCTTTTAACAAGCACTCCAAATGGCTTTCATGCAAAAACCAAGGGATTCTGATTTGGCTAGGTCCATGCTTTTAGAAACTCTGATTTGAAACATGGGCTATAATGTGTCACATGTTAAATTTGATCCTAAAATGACTCATGGACATGGTGTAAGGGAGGGTGTGATGGTTAATTTTATATATCAACTTGACTAAGCTAAAAAGTGTCCACATAGCTGGTAAATATTATATCTGGGTGTATCTGTGAGGGTGTTTCCAAAAGAGACTAGTATTTGAATCAGCAGATTGAATTAAAAAAATCCACCTTCATCAAAGTGGGTGGGCATAATTCAATCCATTAAGGGCCTGAAAAGAACAAAAAGATGGAGGAAGGATAAATTATCTCTTCTGGAATTAGGACACCCATCTTCTGCTGCCCTTAGGACACCTGTTCTCTGGCCTTTGGACTCAGACTTACACTGGCAGCCTGCCCCTCATCCCCCTCCCCAACACACATCCTGCCCACACCCCCAGACCCATTTTCAGGCCTTTGGCTTCAGGGTGGGAGTTACAACATTGGCTTCCCTGGTTCTTGGGCGTTTAGACTTGGACTGAATTGCCCCACCGGCTTTCCTGGTTATCCAGTTGCAGATGCCAGTTTGTGGAGCTTCTCAGCCTCCATAATTGTGTGAGCCAATTCCCTTAATAAATCTCCATATACATATATCTCTATATATAAATATATGGAGAGATATATCCTATTGGTTCTGTTTCTCTGAAGAACCTGTAGTCAAGGAAAAGAGCTGTAAGGAGACAGTTTCCAAAAATGTTCATATTCCCAAAGAATAAACCCTACTCACTTGGCACATCTATGCTGCTTCTTCAGTAAAGCACACAAAGTTAAAAATGTTTTCTTCTGCAAAAATTTGACCCAGAAGTGTATTTGTGCAAAGGCTTAGTGAATCTCAGTCATTCTTAAATTCTATCATGTACTTTGGGAAAAGGGAGGACAGTTTCTCACTGTCCCCTGTGAGAAAAGGACCTTCTTTTATTAAAGTAGGAAGAAAACTGGCTGGGAATTTGCAGTGAGAGTGAGTCTGATACTGTGTTAATTCACAAGCCCCGAAGTGTTTAGCAATACAACACAAGGACAGGGAGTGCTTCGGGGAGATGGGTGTTCTTTTTTTGTGGAATTAATCCCTTTCCAGTACCCGAAAGCCATAATCATCACAGATTTTCTCAAGTTCTATGTTGCTTTCAGGAAACAGACATCCTAAAAATAGGTACATAAGGATTTGCTTGAGTTTGAAAGAGGAACTTTGTTTCTACACTTGCAAAGGCCCAAGCTGAGTCAGAGAACAGCGCTAGAAGCTTTTCAATAGAGCTAAAAAAGGAAGCACAAATATCTCCTAGATGAGAACATAGTTTAAAAAAGAAGTAAAGAAAAATAAAAAGACTGAAACAAGGGGAAGTTTCTTTAGAGAGTAGTCTTCTCAATTGACATTTGTCTTAATATGAACTTATTCTTCAATTTTCCTACATAATCACTGTGTCTCTGTCTTCATCTTGCACTTTGTTCTCTAATAAGGTTAACTAGAAAGAGCTGGACTTGGTTTCAGAGGAACAGCTGATTACTATTACTGTTATGTGCTAAAGTGTGTCCCCTCCCCCCCAAAAATGATTTTCATATTAAAATCTAATCCCCAGTACCTCAGAATATGACTGTTCTGGATATAAGGGCATTAGAGAGGTGACTAGGCTACAGCCATACCATCCTGAACACACACAATCTCATCTGATCACAGAAGCTAAGCAGGGTCAGGCCTGGTTATTACATGTATGGGAGAGGTGACTAGGTTAAAATGAGGACTTTGGATGGACTGTAATCCAATCCAACTGGTGTCCTCATAAGAAGAGGTAACTTGGACTCAAGGAGACGCCAGGAAGCCATGCACAGAGATAAACATGTGAGGACACAGTAAGAAGTTGGCCCTCTGCAAAGTTCAGAAGACACCAACCCTGGCAACCTCTTGGTCTTGAACTTCCAACATCCAGAACTGTGAAAAAATTTCTGTTGTTTAATCCCCCCCATCTGTGGTGTTTTGTTATGGCAGCCCTAGCTAACTAACACAATTATTCTGTCCCAGTTACCTAATTAGGTTGTTTTCTCATCTGTAAAACAGACGTAGAAACAACTGACCCTAACAACACAGACATGTCAAAGTATATTTTTGAAAACGACAAAGAATTATACAAATTTAATCACTAAGATAGTTTATTGTGAGAAGTGTTTCTCTTTTGTATCTCAGTCAGATATGACATCAGGAGGCATTGATATGTCCCCTGTTGTCTCTAAGCTTCAGAGGTTGATAGCTGCTACACTAGGAGTTGTAAATACCAGAGACCCTGATTTGTTTGCCTTTATTGCTTCAAGATGTTGACAGTTGAAAACAAAGAAAGGTAAACATTAAATATTACTGAGAGAAAAATGTTCTCTATCCCATTCCATTCTCCTTAACTCTAAATGTAATGACAACTATTCTGGGTTGGAAAGGGGAAAAAAACCTCACTCAATATTTATTCTTGTTAGGTACTTAAGAATGAAGAAAGAAAAGCTGAAGACATTGACATTTAGAAAATGAGTTGAGAGGAAATAGAAATAAGCAAGGAATTTTAATTAGTTATCTATAATGCATTGAGGAAATAACTATAAATATGAAAAGGATTCCCAAAAAACATTGAAACAGAAATAACTGAAATGCATTTGAATTCTATTTAAAAGGCATTAGAGGGCAGCATGGTTAAATAGGGTATAGAAAAAAACAGAAAAATTAAAATGATTCTAAAAATATAAGCACCCTTTTAGGAATTACTGACATATGTATTTAAAAAATAAGAAGTTCCAGGCAAGATGGCAGTGGAACAGGTCAGACTGTGAGAGTCTTCACAAAAGTGAGTGTCCATAAAGACTCTCTACATGAGTGGGTGTGTGCCAGTGGGTGAGTGAAAGTCCATCTGAGGGGAGACTCGGGTTCATGTACCCAGGACTCCACTCCAGAGGTGACTGCAACCCACCACCACCCTGAGATTGGAGACCCGGGCACTCAGGATCATCAGTCATTCTAGGGTCTCTCTTGAGAGGAGGCAGCAGAGAACAGTTGCCCTCACCACCTGGCACCCAGCCCATGCCATCACTTGCAACAGCAAACCAGGCACAAGCAGGAGGAACCATGGAGAAGGCAGGTCGTGGAAATCTGGAATAAAGATCCAACGCCTGTAACAAAACACTGATAGGCGCCACCTTCTCAGTCCCAGGACTGGGTAGAGACCTGCATTACCTGGCCCAGCTCCACCCAACCTCCATCTTGGGATCCAAAGACTAACCTCTCATCAGACTTAGAGAGACAGATGCCCCTCCCCCACACTGGAACAGGCACAGACATGTCAGATCTGGGTTGGAGACTTGACAGCAGCAGCAGTAAGTAGGGTGAGTCTGGATCTGATCCATCCTTCTCCCACAGTAGTCCATGGAGCATCTGACACACACTGAGAGCAACTCTATCAGCCTATGCTAAGAGCGGAGGGGAGAGAAAGAAGACCAGAGTACTCCCTAAGGTGGAAGCAGCAGCAGCAAGAATCTGAAGTTACAGAAATGGCCACAGAGAGAGGTTTTTTTTCTTCTTGCTTGTTTTTTGTTTTAGTTTTTGCTTTTTTTCTTCTCTTTCTTTCTGTTTTTGTTTACATTTTTGTACTTGCTTTATTTCTGTTACTTCAGTTTTTTGTTTTTTTGTTTTTTTTTTTTAGATTTTCTGTTTGTGTATAGGTAATTTTGAGGGAGGATACACCAACAGGGGGGCCTTTGTTCGTTTGTTTGTTTGTATGATTGTCTGTATGTTGTTGTCTTTTTTGTTTTTTCTATCTTTGTTTGTTTCTCTGTTTATTCATTAGTTGGTAAACCTGTTTTCCCTCTTCTTCTTCTTCTCTCTCTCAATTTTCCTTTCATCTTCCTCCTTTCTTTTTCCATTCTTTTCACTTTTCTTATCTCATTTTGTATTCAGGGGACAAAGACTCCAACTGACTATAAGGCAGTGAAAAGTGGGTTCCAGGGGGCCCACACACCTGTCAGTGGATATTGGGATCTACAGATAACTTCTGAATCACAGTTCACCCCTTAATTAAATCTCAAAACTGCAAAAAGCACAGGTTCCCACCCCTAGCCCAGCTTCAGAATTGAACAAAACCAGAGGATCTACCTAAGGAAGAACAGGAGATTGAGCAAACAGAAATAAAAGCTATTCCCTTATCACTGAACAACAGAATTAAAGAAGAGGTTTAAAAAAAAGTGGGGGGGGAGGGGAGAAAACCTACATATATGAAGAAAAACCAAAGGAAGAATATGGGTCTCACACAGACCCCTGGGAGGTCAGCCACTGAGAATACAGACTTTGGAACTTAAACAATGACGAGCCCCAGAATGACTGGACTCAAACCACAAACCCAAATATGAAGATATTAATACAGAGAATAAATAGAAATGAGGAGAGACAAGAAGAAAGAATGAAGGATTTGATAACTGAGATAACAGCAATAAAGAATACAGTGAAGGAAATAAACAACAAACTGATAAGCATGGAAAGCAGAATTAACCAAGCTGAAGAAAGAATCTTAAGCTTGAGGACCAAAATATGGAACCAACCCAAACTGTTAAAAACATTAAAAAGAAGCATAAAAAGAAAGAAAAAACCTCCAAGAAATGAGTGATTATTTCAAGAAGCTGAACATAAGATTATTGGAATCCCTGAGGCAGATGAAGAAATAGAAACCACCCTGGAACAAACATTCCATGAAATTGTCCAAGAAAACTTCCCTCATCTCATCAGTGATGCAACCAACAAGAGATTCAGAGAACCCCTGAAAAACAACAAATGAAAAGACCAACTCTTAGACACATAGTAATTCACCTACACAAAGTAGATGTAAAAGAAAAAGTCCTAAAGGCAGCAAGAGAGAAAGGTCAGACTGCCTATCGGGGAAGATCAATTAGGATAGTAGCAGATTTATCTACAAAAACACTTCAGGCTAGGAAACCTTGGAGCCCAATCTTCAAAGTTGTCAAAGATAAATAATTTCAACCAAGAATTACCTACCCAGCTAAGCTAAGTTTTATCACTGATGGAGAATTAAAATCCTTCCCAGACATTAAGTCCCTAAGAGTTTACACTGCCTCCAGACCAGCACTATAAGAAACACTTAAGAAATTATTAAACACAGAAGAAAGGAAAAAAAGAATGACAACATCCTTCCCAAGAATGCAAGAAAAAGATTGAAAACATACAAGAATCAAAACAAAAATTAAAAGAAAGATAACAAACAAACAAACTATATGAGAACCTCATGACAGGGATAAACTCTCATATTTCAATAATTAACCTGAATGTGAATCGACTAAATGCACCACTGAAAGACCTAGATTGGCAGATTGGATCGAATATCATGAGGCAACAATATATCGTCTCCAAGAGACTCATCTCACCAAAAAGGATACTCACAGACTCAAAGTAAGAGGATAGGAAACAAAATGTCAGGTGAATGAAACACAAAAGAAAGCAGGAGTCACAATCTAGATATCAGACAAAGTACCCTTTAAGCTATCAAAAATTTAAAAAGATGTAGAAGGTCACTACTTAATGATAAAAGATTAAATCCATCAAGGAGAAATATCCATCTTAAGCATATATGCACCCAACATAGGAGCACCAACTTTCATAAAGCAGCTTCTAGGAAAAATTTAAAAAAGATATTGACTCTAACACTATCATAGCTGGGGACTTAAACACTCCACTCACAACCCTAGATAGATCATCAAGACAAAAAGTCAACAAGGAGATCCCAAACCTCAATGTGATGCTTGACCAAATGGACATAATTGATACTTACAGAACAATCCACCTAATAACCACAGAATATGCATTCTACTCATCACCACATGGAACGTACTCTAAGATCAACCACATCCTTGGCCATAAATCAAGCATAAACAAATTCAATAAGATTGAAATTCTGCCATGCACCTTCTCAGACCACAGTGGAGTAAAAATAAATGTCAACACCAACAAAGTTCCCCCAAAACTCACAAAGACATGGACACTAAACATCATGATGCTAAACAACTCCTGGGTCAACACGGAAATCAAAACAGAGATTAAAAGATACCTGGAAGCAAAGAAAAATGAAGAAACATCTTACCAAAAGCTCTGGGATACTATGAAATCAGTCCTAAGAAGGGAATTCATATAACTATGAACACACATGAAGAAAATGGAAAGATCACAAGTTAACAGTCTAACAGAACACCTAAGGAAGCTGGAAAAGAAAGACCACCAAAACCCTAACTTCAACAGAAAAATCCAGATCACCAAAATGAAAGCCCAAATTCAGGACACAGAAGACAAAAACTAATACAAAAAAATCAATGAAACCAAAATCTGGTTTTTTGAAAGGATAAATAAGATTGATGGACCCCTAGCTAGAATGATCAAGAAACAGAGAGAAAAAGCCCCCAAAACACAATCAGAAATGCAAAGGATGAAGTCACAACTGACCCCAAAGAAATATAAAAGATTATCAGAGATTACTATTTGCACCATATGGAAACAAACTCAAAACCCTAAATGAAACAAAGGACTTTCTTATATCACACAACCTCCCCAGGTTGAAACAAGAAGGAATAAAGACCCGAAATAGATCAATAATAACCCAGGAAATAAACTATGTCATAAGAAAACTACCTAAAAAAAAAAGGCCTGACCAGATGACTTTCTAGCAGAATTCTACAAAACATACAAGGAGGAGCTGATACCAATCTTATTGAAAGTATACCAGGCAATGGAGAAAGATGGAACTCTCCCAAAATCATTTTATGAAGCTAACATCACATTGATACGCAAACTGGGTAAAGACCCAAAAAAGAATGAGAACTACAGGCCAAAATCCTTGATGAACATAGATGCTAAAATTCTCAACAGGATTCTAGAAAACCGCATCCAACAACACATCTCAAAAATTATCCACCATGACCAAGTAGGCTTCATCCCTAGGATGCAGGGCTGGTTCAACATCCACAAGACCATAAGCATAATTAAATACATCAACCCAGATGTAAAGACAAAAACCACTTGATTATATCACTCTTTGCAGAAAAAGCTTTTGATAAAACTCAGCACCACTTCTTGATAAAAACACTCAAACATCTAGGCATAGATGGAACATACCTTAAAACAATAAGAGCCATCTACGAGAAACCCACCACCAACATACTACTAAACAGACAGAAATTGGAACCATTTCCCCTGAAAACCAGAACAAGACAAGGATGCCGACTCTCACCCCTCCTGTTCAACATAGTACTGGAAGTCCTAGCTAGAACAATCAGACAAGAGAAGGAAATCAGGGGTATCCAAATAGCAAAAAAGGAAGTTAAGTTATCCCTCTCTATAGATGACATGATTCTATACCTCAAAAATCCAAGAGAATCTGTCAAAAACCACTTTACACTGATAAATGACTTTGGCAAAGTCTTAGGGTTTAAAGTAAATGTGCAGAAGTCAGTCACATTCCTATACACCAACAATAAACAAACATAAACCCAAATAAAAAGCACAATCCCCTTCACAATAACCACACACACAAAAATAATGAAACACCTTGGCATCTTCCTAACCAGAGAAGTGAAAGACCTTTACAATGAAAACTACAAAACACTGCTCAAAGAAATCAAAGATTTCAAATGGAAAAATATTCCATGCTCATGGATTGGAAGAATCAACACTGCTAAGATACTCATCCTATCCAAGGCAATCTACAGATTTAACACAGCATTCTTCTCAGACCTGGAAATGACAATACAGGAATTCATATGGAAACATAAATGACCACGAATAACAAAAACACTTCTCAGCAAAAAAACAAAGCAAGAGGCATCACCCTCTAAGACTTTAAGATTTATTATAAAGCTACAAAAACAGCCTGGTATTGGTACAAGAACAGGCATACAGACCAATGAAACAGGATAGAGATTACAGAAGCAAAACCCCAATTTCTCAACCAACTCATCTTCAACAAATTCTGTACTACCAACCACTGGGGAGAGGAGAACCTATTCGGTAAATCGTGCTGGGAAAGCTGACTGTCCACACGCAGAAAATTAAAACACCCCTACCTATCACCACATACAAAAATCAACTCTAAATAGATTAAAGACCTAAAGGTAAAACCTCAAACTATAAGAAACTTAGAGAATGCAGGAAACACCCTTACGGAGTTGGAACTGGCAACCAATTCCTGTTCAAAACCCCAAGTGCCCATGCCATAAGGGATAAAATAGACAAGTGGAACCTCATCAAACTGACAAGTTTTTGCAAAGCCAAAGAAACCATTGAGAGAGCAGGGAGACAGCCCACAGACTGGGAAAAAATATTTGCCAACTGTATATCTGACAAAGCCCTAACATCTAGGATCTACAAGGAACTCAATGTGCTGAAAAGAAAAACAAACAGCTCCATTACAAAGTGGGCAAAAGATGTGAATACACTTCTCAAAAGAAGACATACAAGCAGCCAACAGATACATGAAAAAATGCTCAGCCTCATTAGTCATCAAAGAAATGCAAATTAAAACCACTCTGAGATACCACCTAACCCCAATCAGGATGACCCTCATTAATAACTCAAAAAAACAACAGATGCTGAAGAGGATGCGGGGAATAGGGAATATTTCTACACTGTTGGTGGGAGTGTAAACTAGTACAGCCTCTGCAGAAAACAATGAGGCATTTCCTAAAAGATCTAAAAATTGACCTCCCAGACGACCCCACAATCTCCCTATTGGGAATATACCCGAAGGAACTCAAATCACTCTATGAAAAAGATACCTGCACACGCATGTTTCCTGCAGCATTATTCACAATAGCAAAAACATGGAACCAACCGTGTTGCCCATCGAAAGAAGACTATATAAAAAAAAAAAGTGGTACATTTACACGATGAAATATAACATAGCCATAAAGAAGGATAAAATTTTTAACTTCAAAGCAACTTGGATGGACTTAGAGGCTATAATACTGAGTGATCAATCACAGAAACAAAGAACCAAGTATCACATGTTCTCACTCATAAGCGAACCCTGAACAACTATCAAAATACTATAAAAAAGGGATTGGCAGTAGTGGAAAACTATCAGGGGAGGGAGTGTACACCTCATCAACAAGCTTACCTGCATAACAAACATTTGTATACCTACCCCTGAACTGTACCCCACATATTTAAAATAAAAAATTTTTTTTAAAAATAAGAACACATCACAGAAATAGTAAATGTGCAAAATTAAACATTACATTTCAAATGAAAATGCCCTTTTGGTTTTCAGTTGTCTTAGAAATGAGTTCATGGAGCTAAAAGTCTGAAATACTAAATTGTTTTCCTGAAATGGGAAAAAAGGCAAGAGTGAAAGAACTTTGGATCTTATAATAAATTATGTAGACAGATGTCTTGATTTTTAGAAACTTCTAATTTCTTCTAATATAATGGTTTTCAAACTTTAATGTGCATCAGAACCACCTGGGAGGCTGGTAACAACAAATTACTAGGCCCCACTGCCAGATTTCTGATTCAGGAGGTCTGGGGTGAAGCTCAAAAATTTGCATTTCTAACAAGTTCCAATGTGATGCTGATGCTGTTGCTCCAAAGATACTTTGAGAACCAATATGCTGTGATAAAGACCGTGTGGGAGTTCCAGCTGAATACAATTGACTTAATATAGTCATTTATTTGCGCAAATTGCTTCTGAGTATTTGCATTTATCTCAACTCTGCCCCATTAAGATATCAAGTTTTAGAGCTGGAAAACAAATCAGTAAGAAGCAATTGACCTAGAAAACCACAGAAAGGTAAGTGCCATTTGGGGACAGTGGGCATCAAACAGCTGTATGCAAATGAACCATAGGCATCAGGTGTCTTTAAGAAAAAAAGGGGTTGGACTGAAAGTAGGAGAATTGGTTCAAAGTCTTTAAAAGGAAGAACTAAGTCCCTGATCTCCTTCTATGCCCCAGCAGAGGGCTGTATGTTTACTATCTGAAGAGATTAAACCATGAAGGATTTGGTGGTAGAGGAACCTGGAAAGGCTTAGAGAGTGCTTTACTAAAAAAGCAGGGACAGTAAAGGAAAGTTTACACACTGAAGGGTAAGATGCTCACCCACACCACCCCACCCCTTTCCCCTGGTCTTTTCCCTTGAGTCCCTCCCAAAATGCCAACTGACAAGCAGAAAATTAAAGGATTCCTCCCTGGTGGAACTAATCAAGCCAAGAGAAAAGACATAGACACTGCCATTAGGGATTCCTCCATGAGATAACAGGATCAATATCCAATTAGCCTACACTGAAGACCACCAAATGTCCCATGAGCATACAAAGAGCTTTCAATCAGTGCTGTAGTGTCTCATTCTTAAATATGAATTGTTAGTCAAGGGTAATCAGATTAGAAAAACTCACCTAACATGAAGACAAAGAACAAACAAACCAATGAGATGAAAGAACTTGGAACAAAGTCAATAGAGGCAAAAACCAAAACCATAAATAATGTTTTTAAAGGAAAAAGAAAAGCTATTTCATTCATGGAAAAATAAAGGATGTTATTTTAATTTTTTAAAGGAATACCAGAAGAACAACAACAAATACAATAAAATTTGCATTTATCTCAACTACGATGATAGGAAAGATAAAGCTGAGAAAATTTCCAAGTAGTATGGAAGGAGAACAAAAAGAGATAAAAAAGAATTCCTATTAAAAAGATAGTGGTCAATTTGGTGGAGGGGTGTGATTTTTGCCTCCCATGAGTAATTGGATAATATCTACAAATATTTTTTGGTTGTCGCAAGTCAGGGCAAAGGAAGGAAGGGAATAGCTGTCACTGTCGTCTAATGAGTAGAGGCCAGCAGTGCTGCTAAACATACTACATTGCACAGAAAGTTTCCCACAACAGGGAATTATCTGGCCCAAAATGTCAAGAATACCAAGGTTGAGAAGCCCTGCCATAAGATAATGCAGCCACCCAAATGTGAATCTCCCATCTCCTAAATAATATATATAAATTAGAAAGGAGTAGAGCTATGAAGCCCTATAAATAAAAATAAATAAGTAAAACAAAAAGAATAAACAAAACTGATTATAATCCAAATCAACAACATAAATAGAAGTCAAAAAAAATACTATGAATTTCAAATTGCTTATAAATAAGGAACCATATATTCAAATCTTAAGAGTCAGTATAGAGAATATATGAGAGAGAGGGGAGGGAGGGAAGAAAGGAGAAGGTACTATAGATTGAGCATGTCCCCCCAAAAGTCAGGTGTTGAAATCCTAACCTCCAAAGTGATGGTATTTGGAGGTGGGGGCTGTGAGAGGTGATTAGGGCAAGAGAGTAGAGCTTTCGTGAATAGGATTAGTGCCCTTATAAAAGAGACTCCAGAGAGTTCCCTTGCTCCTTCTGCCATCTGAGGTTACAACAAAAACCAGAAAGAAGGTCCAGACACCACATCTGTCATCACCTTGATCTTGGATTTTGAAGTCTCTAGAACTGTGAGAACTAAATTTCTGTTGTGTATTAGCCACACAGTCTATGGTATTATGTTCAGCCTGAACAGATTAAGACAGGAGCAGATGGGGAGGGGAAAAGCCGAAAGGAAGGAAACCAAGCTATATCTTCAACACTTTGCTTGGAAAGCTCCTCAGCTATGTACAATTTTATCACTTACAAATTCAACTTTCCACACAGATGCAGATGCAATTCTGCAGAGTTTTTGCCACAATATAATAAGGATTCCCTTTCCTCCAGTTTCCAGTAACATGTTCTTCTTGTTCATGTTTATCCTTTTTTGAATCTACAAAATTCTCAAAAACACTTTTTTGTATCCTGTTAGTGCTTCTTTTCCTGAGTATATGGAGTTGTCAAATCCAAAGCTCCAAGTCAACTATCACTGAGGAAAGAAACCTGGAGCTTCCAGGACATAAGTTGACAGGATTAACCAACAGGAAGCCCTTTTGCTGATAGTGACCACAACCATAGGTAGTATAAAATAGCTAAAAACATGAGTTTAAATCCTGTCTTTACTGCTTACCATCTGAGTGACCTTAAGGAAGTCTTTAAACCTCTCTCAGCTTCAATTCCCTCATAAGTGATATGGAGATCAAAATACCTACTTAAAAGATTGTTTTGGGGGTTAAAAAGATATTGAAAGCAAAGTACTAAACACAGTGCCTGGCTTGTGGTAATTGAAATGGTAACCTATAAGAAGGGAGTGTCGCAAAGAGCGAATCATCAATGCTGCTGTTCTTGAGATGCTTGAGTGTCAAATTTAAGGAACGGTCCAGACCCAGGTCCACTGTAACTGTGCAGAGCCAAAAGTGAGCACACATTACAGAGTGGGCAAAATATTATGACTTTGCTTCTATCTTCAAGGGTTTTTTATGTTTATTTGGGAGTGTAATATTTCAATGTCAATATATACATGCATAAACATATGCACACTCCAAGTTATTGCTCCCCAAGAGCAGTGGCTCGCTCAAGCTTGAGTATACATCAGTACCGCTTCCAGGGTTTGTTTAAAAAAAAAAAAAGAGAGAGATTGTTGGGCCTTAACCCCAGAGTTTCTGATTCTACATATCTGGGTGGAGCCACAGAAGAATTTACATTCTAACAAGTTCCCAGGTGATGTTGCTGCTGGTCCCAGGACCAAAATGTGAGAACTATTGCCTTTGAGAATAAGACAATACAGATTTTTCTTTTGAAATGTTATGGCATTCTACAAAAAACCTATCAATGGTCACATAAAATTAAAATGGCTTTTAAATAAGCATGAAGTATTCAACATTTTTTATACAATTATCCTTACCAACTGATAGAAATATAAGCAACCAGATAGCTCTTGTGACTGAGAACTGAATTGGACCCAGCTACTTTGTAAATTGCAATCTATAATATCCTTTTTTCTCCAAAAATTTAGAGCCTCATCTTTGAAAAACCTGCAAAACCTTTACCCATTATATTAATACTGGCTGTTATGAAACATTACCGTAAATCATGCTTTAGTTTTTGCAGAGTGGGTCAATAAAGTGGGGATAATATAAGTTTGAGACAAATGCTTATTCTTATTGCCCAAGAGGATAAACAAAGGATAAATTACATTCAAGGAGTTCGACCTTAGCAGAAATCTTGAAGGCATTCAATATCTACCAAAGCTAATCAGCTACAGCCTTCTGGGAAAAAAAATAATAAGCATTTCTATTTCTTGTTCAGATTCTTTATGGGATGACTTTAAAAGTAGAGAATTTTTTAACAACATAAGGTCTTACAATTCTTTTATTTTTCTCCATCAACACAAATAGATTTTGGTGATGCACTCTCAGAATGTTCAGTATATTTTTAAAAGACTTTTAAATATGCTCATTTAACAACTGTTTATTGAATACCCTCTATTTAAAAAAATGAAACAGACATAAGGTAGACATGACCCTATCTCCAAGGTACTTAAAATACATTACATTCACTGTGTGTATGTGTTTATGTGTGGGTGGGTGTTAGTGTATTTATGTGTGTGTGTCTATAGCACATGGCCAACAGGAACACACAAAAGGGCTATTTTCATACCATCCTATAAAAATAATGTTTACATCTCACTCTGAGCATTAGGCATGTGAATATACACAGCTGCTGAATCCATCCAGTTCACCTGCCTCTGCCTTCCATTACATGAGAGAGTCCTCATTACTAATATTACAAAAAGCATCCATTCAGGCTTCTTCTCTCCTCTCTAACAAAACAATCTTCATGAAGGCCAACGATTACTTCCATGTTACTCAATCCAGTTTTCATTTTCATTACTCATCTTATTTGATGTTTCCATAGCAATCACTGATGACCACATCTTTCCTCTTGGAATAACCTCTTTCTTTGCTTTTCATGACTCAGGTTTCTGATGTTTCTCCTATTTCTCTGACTGGTCTCTCTCAGGCTCCTCTGAAGGTACATCCATTCCTACCTGGACCACTTCAAGGTTTTCCTTAGTTTAATTTCTCCTCAGTCTTCTCAGTCCCCATAGTATCAATCACTCCCTAAACACCAATTTTCCCAACATACATCTCAGTCCAGAACCCTCCTCCAGATCTATAGCCATATGACCAACACTGGTTGTATGATCCTTACCCTAAAATCTGATCCAATAGTCTCTCCCTTGACTGCACACAGTCTAGGAGGTCTTCTTCTCTCACCCTCTTCCACACACAATGTATCACATATCTGTAAAGCTTATTTCCTAAATGGCTTTTGAATTATTTTCTCCCTACCTCCACTGCTACCTCTCTAGTCCAAGGTGCTACCATCTTCTCCCCTCTCTAACACAGATTCCCGCAATAGACAGGTCTACACACTCATGTCCACCTATCTTTTTCCATTGTATTCTCCATAATGTAACCAACATAATCTTTTCAAAGAACAAATCTGGTGATGTAACCACTTATTTAAAACTCTCCATTGCTTTCCCGTCACTCTTGGAACAAAAGCAAATTCCTGAACACATCTGGAAGGTTCTGTAGAGTCTGGAATCTCTTAGTTTCCCAACTTGTTTTTTTTTTTTTTTTGAGTTGGAGTCTCACTCTGCCACTCAGGCTGGAATGTAGTGGCATGCTCACGGCCAACACAGCCTTGACCTGCTGGGCTCAGGCGATCCTTCTGCCTCAGCCTTCCAAATAGTAGGAACTACAGGCATGCACAATCACACGCGGTTAATTTTTTGATTTATTGTAGAGACAAGATCTCGCCAAATTGCCCAAGCTGACCTCGAATCCGTGGGCTCAGGCAATCCTCTCACCTCGATCTCCCAAAGTGCTGGAATTACAGCGGTGAGCCACTGTGCCCGGCCTAGTTCCCCAGTCTCTATGGTTCCACTTCCCCTTGCTCCCTGGACTACAACTCCACCAGCAACTTTTGGTTCCTTAACTGCACCATGTCCTCATCTACCCCAGGTGCTATTCGCCCTCCTCTGCCCTATGCCTAGTTAACTCCTGTTTATTCTTCTGCTGTCAGTTTCAAACCCACCTTGTCAGGCAAGCCTTTCCTGCCCCTCAAGTCTCTGATCTCATAACATCATGTACTTTCCCTTCATGGCACTTATCACAGTTGTAAGTTTATGTTCATTAGTATGATTAGTTGAATAATGTCAGTCTCCCACTCCAGACTGTAAGGCAGACTGTAATTGTTTTGTCATGTATTATATTCTCAGCACCTGGCACTGCCAGAAGCTCAATAAATACTTGTAGAATAAATGAGCGAATAAACAAGAAGGAGTAGTTGAGCATACATTAACGCAAACTCTGTAATAAATAACTTGCAGTTGACTAACAATAATACAGACATATGAAGAGGTGTACATGCTACCCACTCAAGGAAACCACCAGTCATACAAAAGCATGACTCTAGTGTACTTCTGACCTAATTGCTGATTTCTCCTCACTGGGGTGTTGGTGAATTTCATAGACTGGTGAGTTTGGGAAAATACTTTAACCCAGAACTTTCTCTTCTTTTTTTGTCTTTTTTGTCACCCACGAATCCAGTTTCTGTCCCTCAGCAGTCGCGTGCCAGAATAACCCTCCAGAAGGCAATTCGCCTTTTTGTACCAGTCCTTTGTGCTAATAATCCCAAAGATAAGAAGCACCCTTACACTTGGTAGACAGGGTCCTTTGTGATTCAGCAACCTGCTGCTTCTGCACCCCTTCTCTCTCTCTCTGGTCATTCCCACACCCAAGATATGGGGGTCCAGCCCCAATGGTCTCCTCTAAGTTCTCCAAACATTCCCTACTTTCTCTCTTTACAGCCTAGCACACTCTTTTCAATCTCCCCCAACCCTTCACACCTCTCTGCTCAGCTGCCACCTCTTTTTGACAGATTTTGTTGTTACCCAACAAGGCTCAATTGATGCTTCTCCTTTGTGAGTCTTCCCTGATCATGGCATGCCTCACAGTGAGGTTTCATGACTTGTGAACTTTTAGGTCTTCCTCACTAGCCCTTGAAGTAGAGGCTGTGTCTTTTTCAGAGTTGCATCCCCGGAGCTTAACATGGTCCTAGAAACCAGCAGGTAACTAATAAATACTTGTTGAATGAATAGCGAGAAACCTCACTTCCACTACGGCAGCAGCTCAGAGTTCAGCAGGTACTATCATTCTGCAACTCAAACTAGTTCTTGTGCTATTTGCTTCTATGCAGATTCAGTACCACTGCAGATATCCTGAGATGCATTTCTTCCCTGATACTCAGTCTGCAAAAATGTCTGCTATAAAATGTCACCTCCCATGCATTCTTGAGCACAGGGCATTTTGTAGGCTCCCCTGGGTTTTGATGGAAAGAAAATAATTTTGTCAGAGTTAGTATAATTTGAAATAATTCACTCCCCACTATCCCAAAGGCTTGTACTTTACTATAGCACTTTCAAAGCATATTACAAGAAACGCCATTATCCAGGATATTCATTGGTACTATGCCAAAAAAAAAATTAGTATTCCAAAGTCAAATATGTTTGGGAAACAAAGATAGGTATTGTTACTGCAAGACTTCTCAGAGCCTTTAACAAGTTAATTCACATTGTGAATTTCAAAGAGGAGGGTATGGTTCACAGAATTTCCCAAACATATTAAGTCACAGAGTTCCAACTCCCCTTTTGTGGAGTGTACTGGGGAACTAGTCTTTTGTGGAATTCACAATGGGAAATGCTGCTTTGTAAATGCTTTTCATATTTCATAATCAATGTTCCCTCAGCTACAGTTAGAAACTCTATGACTGCTGCCTTACATGGAGTTATACTGTTCATCAACGTTACACTCATTCATGCATGGATAGTACATAGTACCCTGCTTTGTGCAAGAATCCACACAGCTGACAAGATACTGTTTAGACACAGCTCTGCCTTTGAGAGATCTTTTCCACAAGGCAGAATAAGCAAACGTCCACCATGTAGCCCACCAGACATGGTGTGCCAAAGAAATAGGTATGTCCTGCCACTAAAAAAAAGCCAAAAGTATAGAATACAGGTGTCCCACCCACCCCTTCTAGGATACGAGAGTAAATTGTTGTTTTCTGTTTTTATCTTGAAAACAGAAATAACCCAGCTGGATCTAAATCTTTCCTGGTATACACCCCTAACACACACACACACACACACACACACACACACACACACACAATTTAATTGAAATAAGCCTTCCTACAAACTGCAAGTCTCTTGCAGTCAGCAATTTAAAGTATATAATTTCTAAAGGACAACCAGACTCTGCCCTTTAATAAATTAATTTTATAAATCCCATATAACCAAAAAGGACAGGGGCAGACATGAAATACACAGAACATGAGCTTCACAAGGGACCCCAATGTGTGATTCAACAGTGACAGCACTAAATAGTCCAACCCTCCTCCGCTAAGTACAGCCTCCCCATAAATGTGCTGGTGTTCACAGTGTACGAGTTCAGGCCACGGAATTCATCTGCAGGACCCTGTGTTCTACTGGGTTTATGATAACAGCCCTATGTTGGCTATTACGGATCAATAAGGCTTTAAAACTGAGAGCTTGGAAAAGTGAAACACACTGGGGATGTAAAAACCACTGAATTATCTGCTTCTTTACTATTGCTAATTGCAAGTGAGCTGATCTCTAGTTCAGTTATGACCCTAGGAAATTTGTTCAATTGAGTGAGCCTCAAAGCTGTGTGTTTCCGAGTTTGGCCCGTGTGGCTTTAGGGAAAAGATAGGGCAGAAGGAAGAGAAGCAGGAACTAAAACTAATCAACACGTATTGAGTACTTACTTCATCTTGATCAATGTGGGATAAGGAAGGGGTGAGAGGTGGGATGTGTAGGACAAATGGTCCTTCCCTGGAGTGACTCACTCTCTTAGGACAGGGACTGGCCTCTAACAAACAACCTTGACATTGGAGGAGAGGAAGATGAGAAGACAAAAGCAAGGCCCTCCACCCCCGGAGAAAAAGATGCAGGCAGGACAGCATGAGACTGTGATAACAAATGAGCCATGCAGTATCAGTAAAGAAATGACCTTATCCTTGATGCCGCTCCTTCAAGGTAAATTTGATATTCAGCCACTTTGTTCTAGGCAGATGCTTGCTACACATCCTAAATAACAACAAACCTCCAATGCCTCTTTTGACCCTTAACTATTAAAATTGCTGCTGTTGACGCTGAGTGCTATCCATGAGCCACATAGTATTTGCCTGTCTTATCTACACCTAGAATCAAACAGTTTCCAAAATGAAGCCATTATCCACCACACCCCCTGCTGACTTCTGGCCAAACAAGCCCCTCCCATTTATCTCCACATATCCACAAGGGTGATAAGGACAGACAAAGTTAAGAGAGAGGTTAAAGGTGAACAATGCACCCGTGGCCCTTGTGGCTCATTCATTCAACAATATTCATAGTCAAAGACAGAAAGATGAATAAGACATCTTCAGAGAGCTCACAGGCTAGCATGGGAGAGAACACACAAATAGGTCATCACAATAGGAGAGTAAGACGGCCAACACTGAGCACTGCTGTGTGCTAGGCACCAAACTCCGTGGACTACATGTGTAACTTGTCACACTTTTATTATTCCCGTTTTATTGAATGAGGAAATTGAGACATAGATAGGAAGCTGCTGAAACTCAAACCCGGGATGGCTCCAGATCGACAGTCTCCACCGCCACCTTGAACTCCAATCCCATGCTCCCCGCTTCCACATGCCCCTTCTGCCACCTCCTCCCATCAAGTCTCCCAGAATTTGATATGACCTTTTTCTTTTCTTTCCCCTTGACTCCCATAAACCCAACCAGATGGCTAGAAGAGAGAACAGTGAGAGACTGTGGCATGTGAATGGGCTTTGCACTATGGGTACAACACAGCTACTTGTCTTCTTAACTTTTTTTAACTCAGACCTTGAACTGAGGCCAGCACGAGTCATGCCTGACTCAGTAGAGCCAGAAACACAAAAACAAATAGAGTGAAAACCTTTAGATGTAGCTGTAAGCCATTTATCAAGTGTGAGAGGAAGAACACACCAGTGAATAATATAGAGACCCTGAATTCACTTAGCATTTTTCCCCCCAAAGTGTGCCATATACAAATACACTTACTCTCATCTTCAAAAATAGGGAGAAGGAGTCTTGGCTATAACTTCCAAGTGAACAAACCCTAAGTGTATGTTAATATTTATCTGGGTAAATGGACAGTCTGATTAAAACTACTATTTACTTGGGTGTAGGGCTTTCTACTTTCCAAAAACTCCCAACATACAATCTCATTTCATCCTCACAACAATCCCATGAGGCAGATTTTACTACATTTCACAGCTAAGGAAGCTGAAGTTTGGAGATTTAAAAAGAAAATGTGAGTACTTAAACATGCTTTTTCTACAAAACATAAGTTACCTGGATTTGGAAAACAATCTATCAGAGTTTACACACCACTATTGAAAGAAATCATTTTTGGAATTTTGTTTAAAGAAAAGGTACAATCTCAGTACAGACACACATCTTCTCAGTGTAAGCAGCTTTTAAGACTGCTTAATATCACTCCAGTGGGCCTGTCTAACCTCACATTTTAGCCCCATTCACAGGGGGCTTCCTGGTGTTGAAAAGAAACACTGCTTCTTAACTTCTGCACAACCACGACCTGACACTTGACTGATTATACTATTTCTAGTTGCAGCTGTAGGTATTTGAGATCAAAGTGAAACACACCACTTGATACACTGAAGAGTTTAAATTCTCCAACTACTTAAAGCTCAGGGCTTATCTACCTATACCTGAGGCCTACCGATTCTCACAGTTGAAAACACTTGAGGAAAACCCTTTCTTTAAACAGAAAAATTTTTTAAATGACATGGTTCAACTGTAAAGAAAGCTGGGAGGTCACTAAATGCTTTGAGGCTGTCAATGGTGTGTTTCACACCAAAATAGTGCGAGGCAAAGGAGGAGGAGGGGAGGTCCATTTAACTTGCAACCCTTCCTCTGAGCATAGACATATCACACAAGCACATCACTCAGCAAGACGCATAGACTTTGGAATCCAACACAACTTCCCCACTTAACCTTTCAACCTCCTCAACTTTTTTTTGCTTTAGGTATTGACTATTTATTTATTTTCATTTTTCATTTTTTTTAAATTTCAGAGTTATGGGGTACATGTGAGAAGTTACACATAAGTAAATTGTATGCAGATGAGTTTTGGACTTCTAGCAAGTCCTCTCTCCCCTGATAGTTGACCTGGTACCCAGAGTGTGGTTATGGGCCCGTTATCCCTCCTCCTTCCTTCCTTCCTTTAGCAGTGCCCAGCATCTGTTGTTCCCACCTTTGTGTTCATGAGACCAGTGATCAGGGCCCGCTGAGTGAGAACAGTACCTATAGAATAAAGTTGTAGGGATAATAGTTTGATAGGGTTGTTGCCACAAAGTGCCACAAACTCGGTGGCTTCCATAACAGGGATTTGTTGCCTCACAGTTCTGGAGACCGGAAGTCTGAGATCAAAGTGTGGGCAGGTTGGTTCTTCCCGTGGGCTATGAGAGACGGATCTGTTCCAGGTCTTTCCCCTGGGCTTGTAGATGGCTGTCTTCATGTTCACATGGCATTCTCTCTGTATACTTGTCTATATCTAAATTTCCCCTTTGTAAAGACACCAGTCACGCTGGATTAGAGTCCACCTAATGACCTCTCTTTCACTTGATTATCTCTGCAAAGACTCTGTCTCAACATAAAGTCACATTCTAAGGTACGTCAACATGTAAGGGAGGGCAGAGGATGGGGGACAGGAGAGAAACACAATTCAATCTATGACATTGGGAAATAGCATTTTAAAATCCCCTAACATAATAGACATTCAAAAATTGACCCTCTACTTTGCAGCCCTGGCACTGCTATTGCCTGCCATATAACTTTGGGTAAGTTATTTAACCCTCGTCCATGCCTATAAAATGAGGAGGTTGGAGTTGTGGATTCTAAAGGCCACCTCACTCTAATTCTCTCTGCTCCTGCATCTTGTTAATGGTTTTTCTTTTCTAACACATATGTTTTGCATTCTATAACATCTATCAGAAAAGTTCCGTTTGTTTTTCCTTCTTCCTTACTTCCATCTTTCCATTTTTCCCTGCAAGCATTTCTGGCAAACAGCTCCATTAATTATAGTGGTTTAATTACATCATAGCATCGTACTTGACTCACATTATGAAAGAATAAGATGGACCTTGTTAGTTGAGTTGACTTTCTACCCTACTGCCTACCCCTTGATTCTTGGGATAAAAGATAGCAATATTAAGGGTTTTTAGACATGCTTACATAATCCAAAGTATTCAAGTCATTCCTGTGAAACTGACTAAAATACACTTGACTTTCCCTGGAAGTTAGGTAAGGAAGCATGTAATGAAATGTTCCATTGAAGGTAAATGACTAAGAATCATACAATTTTAAGACAAAGAGGAAATTTAACACTCCTGTGCAATCCTCATTTTTCTAAAGAGGATTTCAAGGCTGAGAGGGATAAAGTGTTTTGCTTGATTAGACAAAATTCAGCACAGTCAGAAGTGGTACCTAGTAATATAGTAATTTAGTTTTGACTTAAAGGGGAGATACTACCCTATCTCGTGGCTGCTTTTACTGTAACAGAAATAGCACCAGATGTGATCTCTGGAACTATAATTGTGCCATTGTGATTGTGGGATTACAGGTGACATTGGACACATTGCTACATTTTTCTGCATCTCATTTTCCATAGAGCCAAAGAGGTTACAATAATTCTGACCTCCTCTTGGGACGATTAGAATAATCAAAAATATAATAAAGTGTGTCAAAGAACTTTCAGAGCATAAAGCTCTTTACAAATATAAAATACTTTCATTATTAGCTATGCACATACCTACCTCTTGCCAGCTAAATGAGGTCAGGCTGGCTCCCCACGGGCTTGCTCTCCACTTTAAATGGAAATTAAAACGTACCGTGCCCGTAGGTTCACACTCCAATCACCTACACCAGCTTCCTTTGAACATCATTAAACAGCAAGCCTGAAACGTACCTTTCTTTCTTTTGAAAACTCCTACTCATCACCTGACCATCCAGAATAGCAACTCAGGAAAAGGAGGTCTGAAATGTGAACAAAATCTTCCAAAGCCCAGGGTGATTTTAACAGAAGCCAGGAAATACTTGATATATACATCCTCTCCTCTCTTGAAAACTTCTGAATGACAAGTGCCCATCCACACAAGCTGAAAAGAAGACTTTGCTTTGAAATAATCCCTAGGGACTACTAATGCATTCATCCAAAACAATGCTAGAACATACTGTGATTTGAAAATATTTAGAACTGGCTTTGAGGAGAGCATGTGTTGAGGAGGCAACAGTGGTGTATTAGAAAAAGCAGGGGGCCGGGCTCGGTGGCTCAGCCTGTAATCCCGCGTTTTGGGAGGCCGAGGTGAGTGAATCGCCTGAGCCTGCGGGTTCAAGACCCATCTGGGCAACTTGGCAAGACCTCATCTCTACAATAAATCAAAAAAATTAGCCGGGCGTAGTAGTGCGCTCCTGTAATTCCAGCTACTTGGAAGGCTGAGGCAGAAGGATCGCCGGAGCCCAGCAGGTTGAGGCTGCGGTGGCCGGGAGCAGTCACTGCAATCCAGTCTAGGTGACAGAGTGAGACTCCAATTCAAAAAAAAAAAAAAAAAAGCAGGGGAGTGGGAACTGAACGATAAAGTCAATACTATAAATCTTCATAATGTTTGTCTATATGCTTGCCTAATTCTCATGTTCACGCTGATAGTTATATGCTAAGCACATCAGGACCTCAGGAAATAGCTCACCTCAAACTAAATTGCCAAGCAAAAAATCAATCCATTCATTAATTCAGTAAATCTCCATTGAGCATCTACCGTGTGCCAGCACAGTCTTGAATCATTGCAGTCATGGGGCCACCATCTAAGAGAAGCTGCTTGATTTGGCCAAGGTATACAAGGTCACAGCCTAGGCCAATTTGGCATATACAACCATCAAGCTGGTAGATAAGTGTAATCACCAACATTTTTTAGACATATGGGGGTTATCTAATTCCGGGGTATGGGTATATCATGGAAGCAAGTCTGTGACCAAATTTGACCACATGTACTAGCAGTTAGCAATTAGTCACGAAATCATACGTACGATCAGCTCTATCTATTCACATGCCAAGAGCCCATCATTTTAGGTGATCCAGTTGTGGTTTGAATGATTCACCAGAGAGGGATGAAACAATATCTGCAGGGGTTGGCAAATTTCCATCCCTGGGCCAAATCCAGCCCTGCCTGGTTTTGTAAATAAAGTCTAACTGGAACACAGCACTTTTATCCTTTCACCTACTGTCTAGGGCTGCTTTCACAGGACAAAGGCAGAGTCAGGTAGTTAGGAATGGAGACTATTTGACTGACAAATCATGAAATATTGACTTTCTGGTCCCTCAAACAAGAAAATTACTGATCTTGTAATAGAAGCATCAGGTAATGAGATCTCTCTGAAAGTTCAGACTAAAGAGCTGGCTAGATTTTTATACCTTATTTGTACAATGGTAGAGAGTGTCTCCAAAATATTTTGACTGATCTATACTTCTTAAATAAAACCAATTTCACCAAAAAAGAGTCCTTTTCAAATGTCCATTATGCTCATTAATAAGCCCATAAACAAAGAACTGAGTATCACATGTTCTCACTCATAAGCGGACCTTGAACAATTACCATAATACTATAAGAAAAGGATTGGCAGTAGTGGGAAACTTCTGGGGAGGGGGTTGGGGATGTGGGATTGGCAGTAGTGGGTATCTGCGGCGGGGGGGGCACACCTCATCAACAAGGATACCTGCATAATGAGCATTTGTATACCTAACCCTGAATTGTACCCCACATCTTTAAAATAAAAAAAAATTTTAAAGTCACTAATTTCACCCATTAAATCTCATTCCTAACTTCTACTATGCTAATCAGCAAAGCCTCTGGGGTTGATCAAAAATAAATACAACAGAAGTCCTCAGTAGCCCCATCTGAAGTATGGCCTTTTCTGATTAATTGCTAACTGAACACTCCTAGAGCAAGAACTTCTGATTAGAGCAACTGATTTCCCCTAACATTTGGCTTATACTTACTCACACACATTCTTACTGTTATCCAATCTATGCTGAAGTATTTAAAGTGAATTACAGGCCAGGCTCGGTGGCTCAACCTGTAATCACAGCACTTTGGGAGGCCGAGGCAAGTGGATTGCCTGAGCCTGTGGGTTCGAGACCAGCCCAGGCAGCTTGGCTAGACCTCCTGGCTATGATAAAATCAAAAATTAGCCGGGCGTGGTAGCACACACCTAGAGTTCTGGCTACTTGGAAGGCAAAGGTGGAAGGATCGCTGGAGCCTAGTTGGTCAACACTGGGGTGGCCGTGAGCATGCCACTGCACTCCAGCCTGGGTGACAGAGTGAGACTCCAACTCGAAGTAAATAAATAAATAAATGAAGTGAATTACAGACACCGTAACAAATGGACATCAACATTTACAGTAAAAGATGATGTAATATTCTCAAGTCACCAAGACATTTGCAATTCCTCTACATGCAGTCATTTTACTGAACCACAGCTTCAAGCACCTTCTGATAGATTCTACCAATTCTCTAAAATTCAGTGCCACTTATTGAAAATATAATGTAACTAATGCACAGCATCCCTAATTATAAAGCAGGACTGGCCATGGAAAATGCATTGGACTCTTTTGCTACTGTGATTTTTTAAAATTTACACTTCAATTCCCCATGGATGATAAAGGAATTTGCCTCATGTATTAAGTCCTGAACCACAAACGGGAATATGACTTCTTATTACATTTGGAGCTGGGAGTATTTACAGCAAATACCAAATCTGCAAATAGGCCAGTAGTTTTTCCCAAAAGACATAGAAGAGAAATTACTCTGAATGAATAAAAACAAGAGTAAAGAGTTAATTGTTAAATATCACTGTTAAGAAATACGGAATTCAAATAAGCATGCTAATATTTTAAGCCTCACTTTCTTATTTATTTATTTATTTATTTATTTTGAGTTGACGTCTCACTCTGCTACCCAAGCTGGAGTGCAGTGGCACACTCACGGCCACCGCACCCTCAACCTGCTGGACTCAGGCAATCCTTCCGCCTCAGCCTTCCAAGTAGCTGGAACTACAGGTGCATGCCACCAGACCCAGCTAATGTTTTGATTTATTGTAGAGACAAGGTCTTACCATGTTGCACAGGCTGGTCTCAAACGACTGGGCTCAGGCAATCCTCTCACCTCAGCCTCCCAAAGTGCTGAGATTACAGGCGTGAGCCATCACACCCAGAAAGTCTCATTTTCTTAAGTGAGACTTAAGATTTGTTAGTTTCACTTTTCCCATTTGCTACACACTAAATATGTGGTTTGTTTCAGCTCCAGAAACAATATTCCCAGTCATTTCTCTTTAGAAGCATCTGAAGCAAAACTGGAACAATGAAGGCGTCTCTTCCCCCTTTCAGCAAGCCACTGCTCACTGAGATGCTCTATCTCTCTCAGAGGAGTACACAGATGATTCCCAAGGATACTAAAATATGCAGCTCTGAAGAATATCCCCATTTCCTGAGAAACCATGCTTCCAGCCTACCCCTAAAAAGTATATCTGCTTCATTCATTAGGATCAATTTCTTGTAATATGGCACTTCTGATTGGAAATACCAGGGAGATAATTTTTTTTAACTAGAATTTTCCATCAGCCAATAAGGAAGGGATGCTGCAGTACGCAAAGCATTTGTTTTAAAATACAATTGATAGCCTCTTATAAATAGAAGGGAAATAATGGAGCTAAGTGTCAGTCATTTCCCCAGTACTATGCTTGCACTAAATACTGCTTGGAATTCCATCCTTCTACTTTCGCTGACACCAAAAATGAAATCCGCAGACAGAACACAAAAAGAGGGAGTCCTCGGCATTATTTCAGCAGCCATGTCTCAGCAGACTCCCAATCGAGATATGCTTTCAAAACGCCCTTGAATGAGAGAACCCCATGAGATAAAGGTTTTTGTGTGTTTTCCTCAGGCTACTCCTTTGCCTCACGCGTGCACCTAATGGTCTCTTAAGTGATCGTTGGGAGACTGGTTGAAATTCTTCCAGCACTTTTAGCAATTAGTCATTAATTGGACTTGCCACTTCAGCCCCTTCCTAATTGATGTTCCTGAGAGAGGACAGGGGACAAGGGGGGTGGGGAAGGAGGCGACTTCCTGCAGTGAGTCATTCTACAGAATATACAGCATCCTGTTTTCCTGGGGCCACATCTCCAGTGCTCTCACCTTAGTCCATATCACCCCATCCCATCACACAAGCTGTGCCTAGACAATGAGAAATGTGCTTTCACAAATATTCCTAAGCCTGCCTTTGTTTTTGTTGATATATTAACAATAGCATTTTCAAGCACTGTACAGTTTAAAAAATTTCATAGATATGATCTCATACAATCTCAACACCATTTTACAGATGAGTTAACTGAGACTCAAGATGGTGAAGAAACTGGCCCAAACCCACACAACTTATAAGTTGCAAGCATTCCCTAGCCAGTTGGCCGGGCTCAAGGCCAGTGCTCCTTCCAACTTATCATTCTCACTTCCCTGCAAGAAGATCCCCGGCAGAGTATGGTCAGCTGACTCCAGGCTTTGAGCATCTTCAGAGACACAGTCCAGATACATTGATCTGCCACTTCTCTGCAGAATGATAGTCTGCAGTTATGACACTGCATCAGAGTTCTTCTTACATAGAACAAAGAGCTCATCTTTGTTCAGTCAAAAATCTTGGGGGCGTCTCACCAATGAAGGGTTAAGGCCCAGGAGGCAGAGCCTGACTATGCTAAAAGGAAATAGGAGAGAAGTGGAGGAGAGGGGTAGTTTTTCATGTCCTAACAGATAATATGAAACGAGCCTTAGAGAGAGATGAGCCAAGAAATAGTTCAGTTGCTGTACCACAGATGATCAATAAATGCTCTGCGGGTAAGAATGGCATGAAGATTTAAAGAAAAGGAATGTTTATGATTCAGTTTTAAGTTCTGCTTTTCTGTGATGGGATACCAACCCCACAACCAGACAAGAGGAGATAAGAGAAGCATCTACGGTACAAACATTTCAGAAGGCGCTCACGCTTAGTGTGGTGGGGTACTTGCCTCACCCTGACCCCAGTCTGCTCATCCCCTGCAGGGTCTCAAAGCTTAAATGAAGTCTGAAATTCACACAGACCTATGGAATCAATATTCTGAGATGGTGAAAGAATTAAAGAAGTACCCAGTACCAAGTGCTAAGATTCATAATAGGATTACATACTGTTTGGTACATACTCACTTTGGTGAAATGAATCATAAACTGAAACAATTAAGCAAAAGGAGAAAAATCAGAACAAGGGGCCACTAGCAAAAAATATATATCCTTTCCCAGAAATTTCCAGAGATGTGAAAAGGGATTCTAGGTGTCCCACTACTCATTGTCTGGGAATTGTAGACAAATTTCATTAACAGGATGTTCCTGGCTACCTGAAGAATCGCAGGACACCCAAATGACCAGCCATTGGGCCACAGTTGCATGTGTGGCTTTGTTTGTTGTTGTTTGTTTACAACCGAATACCTCCTTTCTATTTAGCAAGATGTCTGGATGTCTCATTCCATGTTTATGACCAATAGAGTTGTTTTTCTCTCTCAGTCAACAGCATCTATCCAATTGTAAGGAGAGGTGGAGAAAAGAACTATAATAGTAATGGGGAAAGAGCTTTGGCAGGGGCATGTTCTTTTCCACCCACTTCTTGACCCTATTCATCTGTGACCAGCGCGGTGTGAGAAGCCCTGAAGGATATGCTGTAATAGGGAGATTACGGGTCTTAAGTCATCTGCAAAGTTACCAAGGCTCCAGAACTTGGAATAGTAACCATTTTAGCATTTGGACAAAAAGCCTTGTGGTTCAATGGAAAGAACTCTGACCTGGAGAGTTTTGACGTGATGTATTCATTCCTCAGCCACAAATGAGCAGTCACTAGAATCAGACCATTGCAACTCTGCTACTAGCTTTACGGCTTTAGGCAATCACTCAGCCACTCCTGTTCTTAGTTTCCTCTGTGAAATAATAGCCTCATAGGATTGCAGTAAGAAAAGAAAGCAAGTTTTTGTAAATGTGAAAAAAAACTTTTTAAAAGTAAAACAATGCTGTGCAATAATCATGGATTATTTTCATTGCTTTATTTATGTTTACAATTTTTTTTTTTTTTTTTTTGAGTTGGAGTCTCACTCAGTCACTCAGACTGAAGTGCAGTGGCCTCTCCCGGCCACCGCAGCCTCGACCTGCTGGGCTCTGGTGATCCTTCCACCTCAGCCTTCCAAGTAGCTGGAACTACAGGCGCGCACTATCACACCAGGCTAATTTTTTGATTTATTGTAGAGATGAGGTCTCACCAAGTTGCCCATGGGGTCTCGAACCCGCGGGCTCAGGCAATCCACTCACCTCAGCCTCCCAAGGCGCGGGATTACAGGCTGAGCCACCAAGCCCGGCTTATGTTTGCAATTTTTAACAATAATAAATGCTGTGACTGAGACAAGGTGGCATGATTAAGTGATCTGTACAGCAAACATTGCTGGTTGGCCCACCAAATGTCCAATCTGAATCCTTTATTCTTTGTCTGGCTTCATTACAGAGAATGAAAAAAGCTAGATTCTCACTTTCCTGAACACAAAGTCGGCTAGGGGAGACCACGTGACAAGTTCTGGCCAAATAGGAAGTAAAAAGTCTTCTGTGGCATTTCTGTTTAGGCTTATGATTTCCTAATGGAAAAAAAAACCAATGTAGGTGGCATCCTCTCTTTTTCCTGCACTGAAAGTGGACATGATGCTTGAAGCATGGAAGTCATCTAACAACCTTGAGGTAAAGCCCAAGGAAGTTAGGAACTCTCACTGAACTTCTAAAACAACACCTTCAGTTCCCAATCTCCAGACTTCTTGTTATATAAGACAAATAAACCCCTATGTTCAATTTTCATTAGTTACCTGCAGCTAAGAGCATTCCTAACTAAAATAACATATTCTATCCACCTCATGGCCCTTTATCTTCTAACAGAAATTTCTCTCCTAATGATCTGTTCAGATAAAGAGTTTAGCTCAAAAAGTCATTTTTTCTCCAAAGACCCATTAGCAATAAAGAAATGATCAAGAAAAATGGACAGATTTCCTCCACAACGTAAGTTAGTATATCACTGTTATATCAGGCCACTGGATCTCCCCATGCTCATACATTTATCTTGCCAAGACATCTAGCCTATAACAATACATTCACGGCTTACCCCACAGGGTTCTAATGACCATAAGACATAATGGTTGTGAAAGCTCTATATAGACTATAAAATGCCTCATTGAGGTTGGAGTTACCCAGGAGCCCATCCTTGGTGCTGTTCTCATCCCATAAGATCTAGTTCTATTTATACCTCTGTGCTGCTGACTCTCATTTCTGTTTTCATCCCATGTCTCTAAAGAGCTCTTGGTCTTTATTTCTAGCTACTTCCTGAACATCTTCACCTGGATGTTCTAAAAGCACTTCAAACACAGCATGTCCAGAACTGAATTAATGACTATTCTTCACAAAGCTACTCTTCTGTCTGTGTCCCTGATTTCCTGTAATAGATGTCACCATCCACCTATTTTCCACAGGTAGAAAACTGAGTCATCTTCAACTGCTCTCTCTCTTCTAAGTTCTAACTCAAAAATAACTTCTCTTTTGCCCTTGACCACATCCCATTATCTTTTTTATCTGAACAAAAGATTGTAAACTTTTCTGACCATTCTCTCTGCCACCAGTTTTTCTGATTCCAGCCTAAACAAGGATCCTCCCAAAAGAAAAAATTGGATGACATCACTGTCTCACTCTGAAGATTTGTGAATTCCATGTATCTACAGAAGCAAGCCTTAGGTATGACCCCAAAGGCCCTCTGAGTCCAACTTTACCTCATTTGTTCAGACTCATTCTTGGCTCCTCCCCTTCCTAATCTCAACCTTCTCTCCCTGGATTCTTATGTCCAATGGGCACCTGACAATTTTTTCATTTTCCTCAACTGCCAGTCCCATCCCCCATCCCCTGACAGTTTCCCACTACTGCCAATCCCTTTCTTATAGTATTATAATTGTTCAAGGTCCACTTATGAGTGAGAACATATGGTACTCTGTTCTTTGTTTCTGTGATAGATCACTGAGTATGATTGACTCTAAATTCATCCAAGTTGCTGCATCAAATATAGTATTATAGCTTATGATATTGGAAAAATAAAATTCCACTTTTAACCCTTAAAAAAATGTTTTGCCATTTTCCAACTTCTTGCCTTTCCCCCA